>SEYY01022969.1:67500-113162 GCA_009176605.1 Armadillidium nasatum | reverse complement strand
AACAAATTAATGATCCAAAAATGCTAAAATAATTTGCAACCAAACCTGTCTGTGTAATAATATTTACAAAAAGATTTTTATTTGAAAAGGTCTTGGCCTAACTCCTCCATGTTAGTTTACATCACGTGACCACTCAAGATTACGGCAGTGCCTGACATCTTGGGTATAAGAAAATCAAAGCTATATAACATAAGGTAATATGCTAGAGTCTTCACTTCTTTCAAGTAACAAGGTCATAATGCTAGAGCCATCACTTCATTCAAGTATCCTAAATTATTTTCCAGTGGAGAAGAGATTTTGAATAATTTCAAAAATCTTTTGGTAATAATTCGATCTGGCACAAACCTCTCAATTTTTCATTATATTGAAAATATGGTCAAAATATGTTTAAATGCTCTAGATACTCTTCTTTCACGGAAGAGTAATATAAATACATAATAAAAAGAAAAAAAATTAATAAAAAAATATTATTTATGCTGCAAAAACGAAATCAACTGTCTTTTAAACTCCTATAATATACTTTTAGCAAAAAAATGGTAATACTTTAGTATAGTGGGCCTGTTTTTTTTCTCTTCAGAGCATAACTACGAAAAGGAAATATGTTTGTTTCTTTTCTTAGTTAATGACGAATGCCAAATCATTTTATAAGAAAAAAAATTTTTTTAATTAAAAAAAAAATAACTTTAAAACTAATGATAATTATTTTTCTTTAATGTGATGTCATGAGATCTTTTAATACGGCAGAATGACGTAGTCCTATAAAGGTTGTCAGTTCTTTCATGTTAATGGGTTGCCTTTGATTTTGTTTTACCTACCCATCCAAAAAAAAAATTTTTTTTGGCAACGTATTAAATGACTATATATATATATATATATATATATATATATATATATATATATATATATATATATATATATATATATATATATATAGAGAGAGAGAGAGAGAGAGAGAGAGAGGAATATAAGTGAAAATTTTATCACCACCACTCACGGGTCGGGGGGTCAGGGGGCAGAGCCCCCCGTAGACAAATGCTCGTGTGCCATGCATTTACAGTTTCATTGCTGTACTGCAATAATGCATATTACAATACAAGTTGCAAATGCATGGCACACAAACATTTGTCTAGGGAGGCTCAGCCCCCCATACCCCCCAACCTGTGAGTGGTGGACTGGTGGTGATAAAATTTCAATTAAATTCCTCTCTCTACATATATTATTATTATTATTATTATTATTATTATTATTATTATTATTATTATTATTATTATTATTATTATTATTATTATTATTATTATTATTATTATTATTATTATTATTATTATTATTATTATTATTATTATTATTATTATACACTACCATATATCCCACATCATGCAGGGTGTTTTCGACTGCAGAAACGAAAATTCCTGCAATCGTATTTGGGATATAATATATATATATATATATATATATATATATATATATATATATATATATATATATATATATATATATATATATATATATATATATATATATATATAATATATATATATATATATATATATATATATATATATATATATATATATATATATATATATATATATATATATATATATATATATATATATATATATATATATATAATTTTTTTTTTTTTTTTTTTACTAATTTTAACTATTATTTCCATTTTTAGCTTCAACCTAATTTAAAATATAGCAACTCGTCAAAATATTGAAAGGAGAGTTTTATAATTGCGGCCGATGATATTATGACATCATAATTATTCCTATTATTTTAAACTTTTTTTTTTTTTTTTAATTTAAGTGTTTTTTATTTTTTTTCTTACAAAATAATTTGACGTTCATCGATTAACCAAAAAAACTAACATATATCATTTCCTTTTCGTAGTTAGGCTGAGAAGAAAAAAAAAAATGAACCACCTATACTAAAGTATTACCACAATAATATTCTTGAACGACTCTGTTTTCTATCTCATTTTAGAGAGAGAGAGAAAGTATCGTGCCAGATTGAATATAATATTGATATATGGAAATATTGATATATCAATGCAAATTTTTAATATTTATAATTATCTAGCTTTCATTTCATTTATGTCTATTATTATTTTATTTTTTTACTATTATTTAGTTTTCTAGTATACTTAGTTTGACTTATCATAACCTGAATGACCGAAGTTTGTTTTGTGGTACAGGCCTACTATTGTATTACACCATATATATACTTAAATATATTTATGGTGTAATACAGCAGTAGGCCTGTATGCCACCACAACATTCCATCAATCGTTAGGCCTGTATCACACAGCAAACTTCGGTCATTCAAGTTATGATAAGTCAAACAAAGTATCTTGGAAAACTAAATAATAATAATAATAATAATAGGCATAAATGAAATGAAATCTAAATAATAATAATGCAAATGTCAAAAAATTTGTATTGATATATCGATATTTCCATATATCGAAAGTTGTATTATAGTACATTGGTCCATCTTCAGCACAAACAAAATTTTACAAATTTCTATTTTAAAATGCAATCAAAATAGAAATTCATTAACTATATATAAGATATTTTTAAAATAATAGTAATTTCAATAAAATAAAAAATAGTAATAATATTAATATTGAAATAACAATTAAAAATAAAAAGGCTGGATTATTTTGGGAAAAAAAGACTTCATTATTGAGTGAAAAAGACAATAGAAAAAGCTTGATTATTTAAAGGTGGACAATGAGTTTTTATTTATAAAATTTCAAAATCTTACAATCCTACTGTGGCTCAAACGGTAGAGTGATTGATTCTCTCTCTCTTTCTTATTCCTATCGATTTACTTCTCTTATATTTCTTTATACTTTACTCTTCTTTCTGGCTTCTTAATTCAAACCCTAGACCTAGTATTCAGCTTAGTTATTTTATATTTTTGTTTTCCTACATTGCTCTATTCACAGTTTCCAAAATCTCCAAAATTTATATTTCCTATATCACCACCATCATAATTCAAATTTCTGTCATACTTTCACCTCAGGGCTAGGGTGGCTTCTACCACAATGTGCTTGAAGGTGATGGTTTGATCCCACTTGGAGATTCTAGGTATGTAATACCTAGAAAAGCTCCTCTCCTTGAATAGGGCAGTGCCTGTGAGATATGAACTTTATAAAAAAAAGAAGGAAAGATGCTTCTTGAAGAACAGAGGAATTAGATGAAAAAAAAGGGTGGGTATGTCCATGGTCTTTTATGGTAGAGTGTACAGGAGAGCAAATAATATGGTCTGTTCTAAAGGAAACTCCTCTATGCTTATCAATCCTCACTTTTTCAATTGCAGACCAGTTTGGTCTACATGTTCCGCATTACAGCTGGTACTTTTAAATAAATAAATTATTTTATGAGGATTTGAGAAGCATAGGGTGAGATTCCTTGAGCCTGAAGAAACTGTAAATGAGAGGGAGTTATAATTTATAAGAATAAACTGGCATTTCGAATGTTTCTTCAATTATAATAAAAATATTTCTATTAAGTTGAGATGTAAGTGATCCTATATCTGAAAGTTTTAAGTATTTTTTTGTTTGAATACAATAGGAAAATGAAGATTGGGTCTGAAGATATTAGTGAGACGTTAATTAATAATTAATACTAATAGGTTAGTGTGAAGGCTATGCTGAATAAGACGAATGCAGCAAGATTGAGGTGGTGGGGCCACTTGGAGAGGATGCAGGAGGGGAGAGTAGCCAAAAGGAGGTGGGAATGGAGGCCGGGAGGAGCAAGACAGAAAGGAAGAGATGGAAGGACTCAGTAGAAGAATCTTTGAGAAGACACAAAATGCTGTCAACTTGTTATACTTAATTGTTCATTTATTTCATTGTGTAATTTTTTATTAATATTACATATATTTTGCAATGTTGCTTCCCACCAAATTTGTTTCAGAACATTGATATGTTGTTTTCCACTAAAAGTGATTTTTTGAAATGCACAAAACTGCTTTTCCATTTATTTTCATGCCATTTCCTTCATATCATTTGGTTTGTTTTCTTAAATAGTTTATTTTTATTTTAATCCCTAAATTAATCCATTAGTAACAAATTAAGATTCTAACCGAGGTACATGTATATATATATATATATATATATATATATATATATATATATATATATATATATATATATATATATATATATATATATATATATATATATATATATATATATATATATATATATATATATATATATATATATATATATATATATATATATATATATATATATATATATATATATATATATATATATATATATATATATGAATTAGATATTAATGTGAATTTTAAGGAATATCCAGTAAATTTATCTGGATATCTGGCCGGATAGTTAAACTGGATATCTGATGTCTGGTTATTTGGCAAATTCACTATCCGGCCCATCCCTAATAAAATGGTAATAATTTTATTTTTTTCTTGTAATCTCTTATTACTATATTAACCTGTATGTTTTCTGTTACAGACTCTGTAGAAATAAAATTTTAAAAAAATGTCATCAGATGATGAAATTGATTATATGTCTGATAATTTTTTAAATCATTGTGTAGGAAATAATGATTGCCGACCAGGTCTTTTGATGACACATTCAAATAAAAGAAAAATAGAGATTGAGAAAAAGAAACGAGTTGCTGATGAATACACTAGGAAGAGGTTTAGACCGATTAAGGAAATTCAGAGAGAGAAGTTAAAGGAAGGATTGGAAACTCCACTTGATACTTCAAATAAAGGTTTTGCGCTAATGCAGAAAATGGGTTATAAATCAGGTATGAGTCTTGGTAAACAAGGAACTGGAATAGTGGAACCAGTTGGCATTGTATTGAAATCCGATAGGATAGGGATTGGCTGGCAGGAACTTCTTAAGGAAAAAAGAAGAAAAATTGCAGAATCTAGATGTAAAAAAGAAGAAATTGATCCACTTGCTTATAGAGCCCATAAAAGTAATTTGCATCACCAAAAGAAAATTGAAATTGATTTAAAGAAAAGTCGTAAAGCATGTTATAATTTAGATACAAGGGAAGGAATCTTGAATGCTCATGAATATTGGTTTTGGCCAGAACAAACTTGGGAAAACGAAGGTGATAATGATGACGATTATTATGATGATGAATATGATGAGGATGAAGAAAGTAATTTAGAAAGAGATGAAAAAAATGCCAAGGTGCAAAATGATGAAAAACAAGCAGAAGTGGAAAATGAGGCTACGTATGAGGAGGAATCAGATGAAACACTAGAACCCAGTGAACAACTACAAGTTTTAACATCTTATTTACGATCTACTTACTTTTATTGCACTTGGTGCTTTACAGAATATGAAAGCCTAGATGACTTAGAAGCAAATTGTCCTGGATCTTCAAGACAGGAACATGATGATTGAAAACTTAAGGTAAGATTATGATTAATTAAGAATAAACTATAAATAAATTTCATTACCACATTTTTTTTTCAGTATTACAATTATTATTCACCTTGATTATGGTATTGACGTTATTACTTTATTATTTTTCTTTTTTTGTTGTACATTTTGCTTCCACTCACGGGCATAGCCCTATTCAAAGGGAAGAGAACATTAAAAGATGAAAAAGGAGACGGACCCACCGGGAGCAACTTACGTCATACCCTTCAGTTGGCGCAGACATAAGTTTTTAAATGAGGAAGGTGAAATGCAATAAGATTGACATTATGACAAATAATTTTAGAGATCAGATGTGGTCAGAAAGAAGTAAATTCCTTTCTGTGCAGGCCTGGAGTTGTTGATCTCCACACAAATGTTATTCGCAGACACGGCATTCATTGTGCAACGAGAGCGTCGTAGTGGCGGTTTAACTGGAGATATCTACTCATTCAAGGCATCTGCCATTGTAGTAAGTACATAGAAAAGAGGTAAAGAAAAAAGTGCTAGGTAACGTTATGTTGCTGAAATAAGAAGTCAAGAAACTTAGAAATGGACAGTTTATTATCTCTTTGATGCAGCCCTATCCAAAAGATTAAGTGGAACTAGAGTTCCCCAGTACTCTGTGAACAGTACTCTATACGAGAGCGAATAAGACTCTTGTACATTATACAGTAGATGCAGCTGTGCGGAAGAATAGAATTCTTGAAGCCCGAACAAACTCTTAACTTCTTTGAGAACATCTTAGCAAACACAGTGATATGTGGTTTTCAAGACAATTTGCATTCTTCATGTTTTCAATGGTTTACTCTGTAGAACCGTCGAAAGAGATAGGAAAGTGGTAAGTGTGCTTGAGGGGGAGATAGGCAGAAATTTGTTTTTAAAGAGTTGAATTTCACCAGATTGAGGTTACCCCACCCATCCTTTCTAGATCAGCTAGAAATGAATATCAAATTTGAGAAGCAATTCTAGATGCAATAGAGGAGCAAATTTAAATTGATATAAGAATAGAGAATTCGATCATGAACATAAGAATGAATAGAGTTAGGTAACAGGTAAGGAAGTTGTTTATGAAAAGCAGGAATAGAGTAGGAGATAAAATAACTCTGAGAAATGCCGCATACGAAAATGAAGGATAAAGTTGCCTTACCAAATTTCTGAAATGGAATGTTTTGAAAGAAGATTAGATATGAGTAAGCCGAGCGATGGAGGAAACTCCAGGTAAAGTAGCTTTGAGAGCGATGCATGCTATGTCCAATCAAAAGCCTTGGAAACGCTAAATTCCACCATACAGGACGTTCCTCATAATCTCTAAAGAGAATAGTAGATCAATAAGTTGGAGAAAATGTCACTACTTAACCTTGAGCATACTGATGATCTGAAAGAAGGGAATGATTTTCAGATGATATGAAAGTTAAGGATAGATTTAGAGATTTGAGACAAAACAGACATAGGTCAAAAGAATTTTGATGGCTACTCTCTTCAGAACTGGCTGAGCATTCTCGCTTTCCCAGTACTGAAAAGTATAAGTTACAGTGTTTTAACTTCTGCCATAACTTTGACTGAAGGCTAGATAATCCACCACGTACAATAATTTTTTGGATATGGTCATTTTGCAGTGTTCCTGAGAGTTTGGGCTAGATCGGTTAAGTGAAAAAAAAAAGGTAAATAAAAAACCGGAGTGTTTGTGGTTCTCCTAACTATTAATACTACAGAAATTTTTACAAGAATGCAAAATTGCTTATCTCCCCAATTATGAATATTTCCCTGAATTTGATGCTGTTCCTTTAAAATTAAAACTTTTATTCCAAAAATATGATATTTTAAAAGATGTCCAGAAAATGATCGAACCCCCACAAATCCCGACCCATTTAGCTTCACCCTAATATTCTTTCCAAGGCCATGCCTTAGACGTGTAGTGTATTTGAACTTTACTAATGTCAGATCTAGTACCTGGGTTCATCTTGATTCCCTTTCAACTTATGGTGGATATTTTTGACAACCCTTTAGGGATATTGGTGCCTCTGTTTTGCATATTAACTTAGTCGACACATTTGTTTATAATTTAGATAAAATTTCATGATCCATTTTATAACTTTAGAGGCAAATTATTTGAATGATGGAAATCTAAATCTAAGACTATTCGTTACAGATAAATGGTAATGTTATTTCATTTTGATTGGGAAATTCTTGGTAAAATTTATTATTTGACATATCTTGAACCTCCCTAAAGTGTGCACATCCATGACGTTGACAAGAGTGGCTACTTCTTTTATATCCATTAACAGCTGTAAAAACTAATATTACAATTATTTTTTATTATAATGCAAATTTTAGCTGATTTTTGTTTTGTTTGTCATTACTTATCGCAGACATGGGCAACCTTTCCTAACTCGCGGGCCGCATATTCATATTAACTTTTTCATTTGGTTGAGGGCCGCGCACTACCACCTTTGTATTTTTGAGGGTTATATAAAAAAAATTTAACTTTATCCTCTTAATTTAATATCAACCAATTAATATAATTGCATGAATTAAAAAATATACATGAAATATTAATGTGTATTTAAAAATATAAAAAGTACGGTATGTATAAAAAAAATTGTTGAATGACTGTTAAAATGGCATAATTACTTCTTGGGCCGCACGTTTCACATGTGTGACATCGTCTTATATTGTAATATTTATATTAAAATTATTATTCTTTCTAGGAAACTTTTTACCTTATTTTACTTTGGAAACTTTGTATCTACCCTTCAAATGGTTTTTAAACTTTAATTAAAAATAAATGACTTTAACCGTGTATGATAAAAAATTGTGAGAAGTTCTTTCCTGTGGATTGAGTTTTAAGATACTTGGTATTCCCTTCAATTTTAAAATACTGAAAATGGAAATGTAGTGTTTAACTTTTTTTTTTATGCTTATTAATCTCTTTATATATATATATATATATATATATATATATATATATATATATATATATTATTTTTTTTTTTTTTTTTTTGGGGGGGGGACTGTTACTGTGCATCTTCCAGAAGTAAGAGTACAATTATTTATTTTGTTTTACAGGATAGTGAAGTGAGAATTAATGATGTCCAAACTTCTTTAACATCCACGGTGGTTCGAAAGAAATTTCTTTCATCATTAATCCTTTGGGTGTGCAGTAAGTGATCATGAGAAATGATGGTAACGAAAATGAGTAAATAATTTTGCTGAAAGTAAACAGTTTATTCTGTACATGTTAAATTAATGCATGTACTTATTAAAGCAAGTTAAATAATATCATTGTTCATAATTCTACCAAAAAATTGTTAAAAATACATACATAAAATTGATTACATTAAATTTTCAACTAGACTCTTATTAAACCACTTTCAATTTGTAATGTTAGACACTTAACAACTGTTGTTAAAACTAATATTAAATATAATAAGGCCGGTCTACATATTCCCACTTATCTGACGATTTGATTTGCTTGATCAGTTGAAACTGTCAATAAACGTTACTCTTATTCAAATTATTGCACTTTAGAGAAAAGTTGTGGATGAGACAATCATTTGTTTTCAATAAATTTCTAGTGAAGGGGAAAATGTTTGTCACAAAATTTGCTTTGGAAACTAGTTTAGCTAAATTATTGGTGTAATTATTTACGATGGATACCTATTTGAATTTGATATCTTCAACCCCAGAAATCAAACCCCATGGTAAACCATCTGTTACTCAAAGTTTTGTGTGGCAGGTAGAAGCTTTAAAGATTATTATTCTAATTCACAACTGATATCAGTGATTATTAGGCACCCCGCATTACTATTTTTTTTTTGTTCCAGTACTCATTAAACCAGAATCCGTAATTTTTTTTTTTTTTTTTATAAAGCAAATGGAGTCTACCCATTTTTCTCGTCCATTTTTAAAGTACTTTGATCCCAGCAAGCGTGATTGATATAAAGTTCAACGAAGTCTCTCTCTCTAAGAACTCTTGGAACATTACCTCAAATCAGACAATCTTTAATAAATTAAAATTTATTCATGCTAATCGAGAAATTCGAAAAGGCTTTGGTGAGAGATGCAAGATTGACGATCGTTTTAATGTCTACATATATTTTCCAAAATAGTTGCTTAAGCAAATAAGTTTAATATTCATTCAATTCAGGTAATTTTTTTTTATCCATGTCCACAGACAATGCCTTAATTGGTAGAATTTGACTGATCAAGGAAGTGGTCAGATGTGTTTACCGTCTTTAAGGTTGTTGAACAATTTAGAAAAGAGCAAACCATATATATATATATATATATATATATATATATATATATATATATATATATATATATATATATATATATATATATATATATATATATATATATATATATATATATATATATATATATATATATATTACAGGATAAAAAGCATTTACAAACTGGATAAACTCTTTATATTTTGAAAATAAAAGACACAAATGTATAGATTTCCTGTACTTTTTTTTTTTTCAAACATTAAATTGTTTATAACTCTACTTAGCAATTTTTTTTCCTCATTGAGTAATCAGGGTTTAAATTAAAAATTAACAAAACCTTTTTACCTATTCTTTTTAATATCAGCAAGCAGAAAATAGCTCACCTACAATGCATAAAGCTGTTTATATCCATATAAAATTTTTTTTGTAGGCCTAGGAAGAGTATTAGTATATATATATATATATATATATATATATATATATATATATATATATATATATATATATATATATATATATATATATATATATATATATATATATATATATATATATATATATATATATATATATTATATATATATATATATATATATATATATATATCACTTAAAATATTTTTAAATATATTAGGCTATTTAATCTTTTAAAAATAATTATCATTTTAAAATTTCTTTTTAAATCTCTGCAACAAAACAGCATTGAAGCAGTTTTATTAGTTCAGATCTACCGAGAATAAAACAAAAAAAAATAATAATATATTTACAACACTAATCCAATTTATAAATCTCTCGAAATGAAATAGTCGGTTTTACTAACAAAATTAGTTATAATCCCCGAGCCAATTTCATTTGTTTTTGTTTTGTTTATTATTTTTTTTTTAAAGAAATATATTAATTTTTTCTCCATGGGAGAAATATCTTTAATATAAATGTAAAAAATTTACTTATTACTGACAATTATTGTATTATATTATTATTTATACCAATTTATTTTTATTACTTGAACAAGCCAATTACCATTAAAATGTTGATTATATATATATATATATATATATATATATATATATATATATATATATATATATATATATATATATATATATATATATATATATATATATATATATATATATATATATATATAAAAAAAATATCACAAAGTTTTTTCTTTTCCTGAAAAAAGCTATAACAATGGCATAAGTAACACAAGTCCTTGACTAGTATTAGTCAATAAAATGCTTTGATTGAAATTAAAAAAAAAAAAAAAAAAAAAGAAAAAAAAATATATATATTAGAAAAAATAAAATTTTTTAATAGAAAACAAAAACTTCAGAAAATAATAAGTTCATAAATACATCTAAAAAAAAAAAAAAATGTACAACGTAAAACAAATTTTTTTTCTTCTTTTTTTTAATATAATGATAGGAAGCATCGATCGGAGTGACTGTCATTATCTATCAACAAATATTACAGATATTTCAAATACCATTTAAGTTGTTAGACTTTTTATCTAAATTCATAGATCTGAATACTGTGTTCAGGAACATGAGTTAGACTGAGTGACTGAAACCTGAAAAAAAAAGAGGAACATATTAAAATTTGATTTGCAATTATAACGTAAAATAAAGTTCAGAAACTTATCATGAAAATGAAAAAAATATATATATGTTTCCTTCAGTTTCATGTGATAAATATTGTTAATGCTGAACCAAATTTGCACTACTTGAGTGTTAAAAAAAATTTTCAGGAAAAAATTCGTTTGTTAACTCCTTTGCTATTTAATCCAATCAAGAAATGAAAAACAACCGATTTAATGATTCATATTTATAAATTTCAGAGAAGAAATTTTTATACTATTTACTTCAATATGATATTTGTTATATTAGTGTAAAAATTACCCATATTTCATAAAGTGAAAATATATCAGTATTCCCCTATCTGAAATGTCTATAAAAATTATATGATGTTAATTTTTAGCAAATATTTGGAGGATAACTCCTCATTTTGATCATGCTCATACAATAGTTAAAGCCCTTCGTATACAGTATTTCTAAGAGTATCCCATCCGTAACTCCATCTCCAAACATATCATGTGAACTAAAATGAAGAGTGGTAGCTGCTGGGAAAGTTTAAATATATTAGTTAATAATAATGTAATCTAATGTTATAAAATTCTGCTTAACGGCAGAAGGAAGACTTGAGTTTTTAAACAACTTTAGTCTGTGATTGGTCAATTGATTTAAATCTACCTACTCTTTTCGATGGAGGGTCATTTGGAAGACATCGCTACCATCATCATAGTCGCGTTTCTTTTCTCTTATTTTTTAATTCGTTAATTTGAATTTACGACTAGCAAAAACCTACATCATTATTTACTGCAACCAAAACTGATATTCCATTTCAATTACTAATATACTGTTTCTATACTTTGCTGGTAGTTAGTAACTTTTTCTACTGCCTCTTGAACTGTATATTCCCTTCCCACATACAAGCTCATCTTATCTAAATCGTAACTTATATATATATATATATATTTTTCTGTGATACTTATTTTCATTCAAAATAGAACATATATATATATATATATATATATATATATATATATATATATATATATATATATATATATATATATATATATATATATATATATATATATATATATATATATATATATATATATATATATATATATATATATATATATATATTTTTATTTTTTTTTTTTTTTTTTCCCCGTCCTAGAAAATCGTTTCCCCCGCTTTCTAGCTACAGGTCTGAATGTCTTGCTGTTGGCGCAGTGTTGGATGTAAAGTTTGGAGAGAAGCTGAGAAATGTTGGTGAGGGAGTTTGTAAGAAAATGTGCGTCTAAGGGACTGAAAGTAAACCAACAAAAACCAAAGTAATGAGGATTGGGGGTGGGAGATAAAGTAGCAAGAAGGCGGGAATGGGGAGAGAAATTTGAAGAGGTAGAAGAGTTCAAATATCTGGGACTGCTGGTGGAGGGAAAAAGAGGGAATGGAAAAGGAAATAAAGGATAGTGATGGGGGATTAAGAGAGGTATGGAAGAAGGGGAGAATACCAAAGAAAATAAAAGTGAGAACGTTTGAGAGTGTCTGCTATCTGTAATGTATGGGTGTGAACATGGATGATTAATGTACAGACGAGGAAAAGATTGGAGGTTTTTGAAATGAAGGAACTGAGGCCGATATATGGTTTGAGGAGGGTAGATAGAATCGGAAACGAAAGAAGAAGGGAGATATGCGGATGGAGGAGAGGATAGTGAGCTGAGCGGAGGAGGGTGTGTTAGGGTGGTTTGGGGCATATGTGTAGAATGAATGAATGAGGATAGGATGGTAGGTAGAGTGGTGAGATCAAAGGTGGGGAGGGGGTGGTCAAAGTGGAGGTGGATTAATGGGGTGAGGGAGATTTTAGGGGTAAGACGTCTGAGTGTGGAAGAGGGAAGGAGAGTTGCGGAGGACAGAGTGGATGGCATCACCACACCAAAGGGGAGGGTTATTAGAATGGAAGACGTTGTCAATGATATTTTTACAACTAAGTAAATAAGGATTCAAAACGAATTTAACCCATTCTACAAATATGATGATATCCTAACAATATTTAAAAACTCTGATGACATTCCTTTATTCTTATAAAGAGATTTTCAAGAAATGTCTTGCTTGAAATTTACTTATGTAACTTCTCACGATATAATAAATTTCTTTGATAGCACAATTAAGATTAATAATAATAGAACTATGTCAACAGGCATACATGTTACGCCCACTGACAAAGGACTATATATCAATTATGACTCCTACTCCTGTGATTCCTATAAAAAATCTATTTTGAAAACTCATGTATAGAGCTTACAATTTATGCTGTGATTGGAAGTCTTTTGAAGAAGAAGTTCGAAGAATCAGATAAAACTTACTTAATTGCAACCACAATTTATCCTCAACTGAAAATTTAACAAAATTTTTACGAAATTTATAAAAATATTAAGAACAATGACGACAATGTAGAAAACATTATTATATTTTACTTTAAAAAATTATTGCCCTGTTGACTTCGATAAATGTTGATGAACCATTTTCATGACGACCTACATTAAACCCACTAGTAATTGGAAAATTAAAGTATCAATGTTTAATAAATCAAAACAACTATCATCCAGTTTAGCAACAAGAGAAACCACATCTGATAATCATCACGTTGTTTACCAAATCAACTGCCCCGAGTCTGACTATACGTCGACGTATATTGGATACAACGACCAATAGATTGTCAACAAATAAAGTATATCAGCACAGACTGAAATCGAGTAAAATATATTAACATTTCCATGCAAAACATAGCAAAATAGCCCTTCAGAATATATATACAAGCTTCAAAATTCTCTGTTCACCATGTGATTTTAGAAAAAGATTGTGGAGATTTTCAATATTGGATATTACAAACCTCAAATTAACTCAAAACTTAATGTTACGTTTCTTAATATAATTTGAAATATTTTCTTTTTTAGAAAAATTTAAAATCTTAATTTTATTATACTACAATTCAAAAAAAAAAAAAAAAAAAAAAAAATATAATATAAAAAAATATATATATATATAAATATATATATATATATATATATATATATATATATATATATATATATATATATATATATATATATATATATATATATATATATATATATATATATATATATATATATATATATATATATATATATATATATATATAAATTATTCTCTTTTCAAAATTTGTACTCTGAAGGTGCACCAAGTTAGAGGATGAAACAAGTCGGAAGAGAAATAAAAATATGCTTTTTTATTTTAAATGCAAATTATTCTCCAGGATAGAACTTAAAAGGATTACCTGCTAAACAAAAATTCTTTTTAGAATTTAAGAAGGTAAATGCATATAAATTATTATTATTATTATTATTATTTATTAAAGGCTTTAGAAGAGGAATAACTAAAAAAAAAATTAAAAAATACTCCTAATATATATATATATATATATATATATATATATATATATATATATATATATATATATATATATATATATATATATATATATATATATATATATATATATATATATATATATATATATATCAAGAACTTTATTTAAATAAAAAAGATAAAAGAGTACGTAGGAGCCTTGTTGCATAATCTTTCGTTTAATTTCAAATATAAACTACAACCCTTGATAGGCCTCAACATCCTATCCTTTAGCTGCATACCAACAAACCCCAAGTCCTTTGCTTAAATGACGAACGTGAATTTGTATTCATAATTGATATTAAAAGTACATTTATACCTTCGTAGTAAACTATACAAACGTTTTAAAAACTTACAAGTTAAGAACAATTAATTGTAAATTTGGCAAATTCTTATGTTAAATTGTAATATTAGTATACAGATTATCATTTCTATCACATGGTGGGAAGGATGGGGATACAGATTCGAGTACGATTCAAAACATACAGAAGCCTGAATGAAAAACAAAAGGAGAGCTGAATCTTGGAAATGGTAACCTATAACCTTATTTCATATTTGACATGTTAGCACAACATTCGTGTATATATATATATATATATATATATATATATATATATATATATATATATATATATATATATATATATATATATATATATATATATATATATATATATATATATATATATATATATATATATATATATATATATATATTACCATTCTGACATCCTATGATAATAATATCCTTCGATTGTTGCTGTCGATCTCTGAAAGCAGATATAGTAAAATCCTTCAAAAGAAGCTCCATTTATATTCTTAACTGTATGATCAGGAACTAAAAATTGTTCCTTCCACCTCATAAACACAAACTCTGAATCCTTCAGCACTGAATAGTCAAAAGCGTCTGAATTAAAATGTTTTGTATACTGATGGAACGAAGGAAACTTCTCCTATAATAATAATATATATATATATATATATATATATATATATATATATATATATATATATATATATATATATATATATATATATATATATATATATATATATATATATATATATATATATATATATATATATATATATATATATATATATATATATACTTTTACTTCTGCTAATGAGGATTCGAACCCTGGCCTCTTAGATGGTAAGACATTGCGCTAACCACTACACCACTGATGGTACAAAAAGGAATCCGCTAGAACTGCCCCTGAATAAACGTCAGGGTTGACAGTCCCAGCGGAATCCTCCGACCATACTCGGGTGTAGGGTTAGCAAGCCAGAGTTCTATCCTCTTAAACTGCAGATAGATATATATATATATATATATATATATATATATATATATATATATATATATATATATATATATATATATATATATATATATATATATATATATATATATATATATATATATATATATATCATTTTTTGTTGTTCCTGGCTTATGGATTATGAGACTAATCAATTTTATTGTTCATATAAAACAACAAAAATTATCTGCAAAATAAATACTAATACAAATGATTACAACAAATATATCTTAATGTTATTACAAATCTTACAAGAACAGACATGCAGGCATACCCATAATTTTATTTTTCTAAATAAAAAATCCTTATCTTATCCAACTATAAATTCTTCAAAGAATTATCTTTTTATATTAATAAAAAGCACTACTATACAGTCACCTTTTAAATAATAAGCAATAGTTAGTTTTACCCCCATTTAAGCATCTAATATTCTTCATTGGCATAAAGCTCTTAAAAACAACTTACAGCCTCTAAAGAATTGTGATTTAATCTGTTTCGATGACAAAGCTCTACTTAATAGTATTAAGTCTTCTTGCTTTCAAATTCAAGAATAAGAATATCTAATATATATATATTATCCTAATCATAACCTTATAATTACCCAGTGTTTTTTATCTACTTCTTCATCTGCCTCCCACTTTCGCGTTAAAAATGGATATTTTTCGCTGATAATTTCTCCTTCAAAGAATGTTGTTAGTGTCTGATATTCTTCAGTCAAACCAATAATGGTTAAATATCCACATAAATATGAATTTGTTTCATCAACATGCTGGAAAGAAGTAATATATATATATATATATATATATATATATATATATATATATATATATATATATATATATATATATATATATATATATATATATATATATATATATATATATATATATATATATATTTATTGGCATTGCCAATTAATTCAGCAAACTGCAAAATCTGTTCAAATAATCAGTTGAAGCAATTAATTAACTAGCGAACCGAATATCCTAATTGCTGCTGCTTATTCCTAAAAATAGGTACTTTGGATTCAGAACAAATAAAAATAAAATAAAATGAATTTTATACTAAATACATGTTGAATGAACTTGAAAAAAAATAAATTTCAAGTAGCAAGTAATAACTAATAAGAATATTAAAGTTGATATACTATGACTGACTATCATTCAACTGTTAAAATTGTTTTTCATATTAAAAATACTTTTTACAGTTGCAGTGTACAAATACTAATTTTTATTTGTGTTTGGTTTTTAATCTGCTTCTGGTTTCTTCATATATATTCCTTGTTGGATTGAAAAGACACTCACTCATTACTGAAGAGGGTTGAGCATTGAGGTATTTTTTTAAGTCAATGAAAAAAACCCAAGACTGACTCTTCTACCTTTAAGTTAGTTAACCTGTCCACCATTTTTTTTTTTTTTTTTTTTTTTTTACATATCACCACAGCTCACAAGCAGAGCCCTATTCAAGGAGGGAGTGCTAGATCAAAAAGAAAAGAAAAGCCCTACAAGTTCTACCTAATGCAAAATTCGTATGTGTGCACAGACGTGTGATTTAAAGTAATTAAATTTGGCTCGAAATACAGAAGATGGGAGAGAATTCCACAAAACAGAGGTGGCTGGATAGGAAGAGGCACCACAGTGGACAAGTCATATTCATATCGGCACTTAATGAAAATTCTATATCAGTATCCATATTTGCAAATAAGAAAAGATGATATCTGATTTATCATATATATATATATATATATATATATATATATATATATATATATATATATATATATATATATATATATATATATATATATATATATATATATATTATTCAGTAGCCGATTACCGATTAATCGGTTTTGAAATCGGCCGATTACCGATTAATCGGCCTTTCATCAAGGACACCTAATAAGTAATGAGTTATTATTATTAATTAATAATAAATTATTACTTATTATTAATTTAAATTAATACCAAGAAAAAGCAGTTATCAACATTATTATTTATTACTAATAACTATGCATGTTTTCATTATTAATGTAAATCATTTTTATTGCTTACTTTTCAGATATATTAAAAAATAAAAATTTAAAATTTTAAAGATAACTCTATATTCTAGAATCTCGATTATAGAGATATAAATAATTAAAAATTAATTACTTTGTAACGAAAGCAGTATGTCAACCAGTTATTGTTGGAAGTATTTTGATGTTCATCCTAAGGGATAACAGTAAATGTATTTGTAAATTATGTAAAGCCACCATATCAAGAGGTGGAAAATCTGCAAAAAGTTATACAACGACAAATATGTTGAACCACATTAAGAAAATTCATTCAGATGAAGCAAAAGCTGAAACGGATAAGCTGAAAAGGCAATATGATTGGTCACAGCCAAGTACTTCAGAAGCAAGTTGCAGCAACTATGAGCCTCCAAAAAAGTTCAACCAACTATACAATCAGTTTTAGAAAAGAGTAAAATTTGGAATATTAATGATCACAAGTCCCAAGAGATACATTATCTGATAGGAGAAATGATAGCTGTTGATATTCAACCATATTCTTTAACATCTGACATTGGATTCCAAAGGCTTATTGCAAAACTCTGTCCGAATTACAGAATTCCATCAAGAAAATATTTCACAGACAAAATAATCCCGGATATATTTATGAAAGTAAAAGCAAAAATTCAGACATCACTCGATGAAATTAGCAGTCTTTCTTTGACCACAGACATTTGGACAGCTTCAACAAATAATGCTCCATTTCTGAGTGTGACAGGTCATTGGCTTTCAGATGAGTTTGAACAATGTAGAGCTGTGCTTAGAGTTGTTCCTTTCCCTGGTTCACATACAGCTGAAATAATAAGTGAACAACTACACATTGTTCTGAATGAGTATAAGATCTCCAACAAAATTTTTCTTGTACTACAAGATTCCGCCGCAAATATGGTTGGTGGTATGAGGGAGTGTGGTGTACAGTCACTATCATGTTTCATACACACATTGCAACTTTCAGTAAATGAATCAATATTTTCGCAAAAGGCTGTGAGCAATATAATTGCAATTAGCAGAAAAATAGTCTCACACTTTTAATCATTCTCCATTAGCGATTAGCAAATTAACCGAAATCCAGGCGCAGCTTAAATTAGACAAACATAAACTGATTCAAGATGTGTCCACTCGATGGAATTCAACATATTATATGCTGAAAAGAAATTTAGAACAGCGAAAAGCTCTTATAATGTATGCTGTTGACAATAACATTCCACATTTTCAAGTTACCAATGGACAATTATTGAAAAAGTTATCCAGTTATTAAGTCCATTTGAAGACATCAGCAAAGAATCAAGTAACAGAACATCAACTATATCAATGATAATCCCTACAATATTAGCTCTCAGATTATTTCTATTAAAAGCTACCAAACCTACTGGTGAATTTAGTGGAATTATTTCAACTGTTGAAGAATTCAGTGCATCAATTGAAAAAAGATTTGCATCATACTTAAATGCAAAATTTCTGTGCTTGGCTACTTTTCTCGATCCCAGATTTAAATTGAAATTTCAAAAGGATGACATTAAAGAAGACACTATTAAGAAATGGGTTATAGATATTGTAGAACATCAAGCCGAGATAGATTCTATTGAAAGTCAAACAGGAGACAGCTCTTCTAATGATGATCAAGATAATGAAACTTATGAAAGTGTACCTAAAACTGTTTCCCTTTCAAAACTGTTAGATGATTTTGAGTCAAATAAGCCTATGAAAATAAATTCAGACTTAGACGTTGCAAGTACAACAGATGTGCAACCCAAACTCAAGAGGAGTAAATCTGTTACTCATAGATGCGCAAAGGAACTGGATCAATATTTAACTATACCAACACTTCAAAGAAGCGAAGACCCATTTCTTTGGTGGAAAAAGACACGAGAGACTTTACCAATATTGAGCAATTTGGCTTCAAAATATTTAAGTGCACCACCATCATCTGTTGAGAGTGAAAGACTCTTTAGTACAGTTATGAAATGGTCTTGTAAAGGTTGGTTTGTTCTGATAAAGGATTTAAACAATCGGCCGATTAATCATGTGAATAGCCGATTACTAATTAATCGGTAATGTGGCCTATTAGGCTGATTACCGATTATCTGCTGATTAATCGTTGCACCCCTAATATATATATATATATATATATATATATATATATATATATATATATATATATATATATATATATATATATATATATATATATATATATATGGTAAAGGTGTAGATCGTTTCTGAGCTTCGATTTTTAGAAAATATCAATATTCGAAAATATCGAAGCTGTCGTAAAAGAGGCCTAACCTATACATGACCATTGCCGCGAGATACAGGCCTACAGCCCTATTAAACCACACATATTATTATTACTTACTTTTCTAGCGTACTTAGTCCGACTTATCATAACCTGAAACTACCGAAGTTGCCGTAAAAGAGGCCTAACCTATACAAGAACGTTGCTGCGACATACAGCTACCTATCACAATCTCAGTGAAACTTAAACTAAAATTTCTGTAAAAAATGTTAAGGATATTGATTAAAATATTGATATAAAAAATATCGAAACTCAGAAACAATCTACACCTAAGCCTATATATATATATATATATATATATATATATATATATATATATATATATATATATATATATATATATATATATATATATATATATAATATATATATATATATATATATATGGGTAAAGGTTAAGAAATTGTTTGACCTTTGATATATAGAAATATTGATATAAGGAAACATTGATATTTCAATATAAATTTTTTTGAAATTAGTATTATTATTATTATTTAGCTTTTATTTCATTTATGCCTATTAATATTATTATAATTATTATTTACTATTATTTAGCTTTCATTTCATTTCAATTTTATTAATTAAAAGTAATTAGGACTATACAAAACCTTGGACAGAGAGCCAGAGAGAGAGAGAAGGGGTTCCTTTCTGGAGCCAGAGATGTAAAAATGTTGGATCTTTGGCCTTGCTAGAACCATAACTCTAGTACATCACTAATGTATTGTGTGTGTGTAAAAAAATGTTTAAAATTCACCATAATGACAGACTTGATATCATATTCATCATTTTTAATAAACAGACTAACCTGCAAGACAACCTCAACATCATAAGATTTTCCTTTGGATTTCTGATGACCTTGGAACTTTGAACCATTATAAAGTAAGCTTCTTGTTACTCCAGGTTGATTCGAATTGTAAGGAGGAGGTGGATCAATTGTATAAACTTCAGTCTTTACTGGCATATCCAATTAAAATGCACTTTTCAAATAAAATTTTTCTTTTATAATGTAGTTTAAACAAAATACAGTATATGAAAATAAAATAGAGCTTTTATCAAATTACGTTTACCTTTTTATTCCATACAGAAACACGAAAGTGAAAATATAAACAAATAGTGCTCAACCTAAGATGGGAGAGTCTTTATAAACTTTAGTGTAAATTTAAAACGAAGAGGAATTAAGTTGTTAAATATTTATAAATATTTTCGTTTTACAAATAAAATTAAATAATTAATTAACTCAATTTAAATCGTTAATTTATTTAATATTCATGAACAAAATAAAGAATATTGGAACCTTCATTAAGGTGACTTCTCATATCACTTTCAAAGTTCCTACTTCAAATTTACAGTTCAAGAACCTTTCATGTAATTATTTCGATGTGTATCTTTGCAAGTTAAACCACAGCCTAAGATTGTGGTTAAACGTAATCCTCTTCTAAATATTACTTTCATTAGGAAGATAAAATTTAAGCAGTAATAAATTTTAAATAAGAAAATTGCATTTTATGAATAAGTAACGTTCGAGTTCATATACGAGAAATCGAGCATATTTAATAATAAAATATAAATCAGTCCATATGCAAATAGAATCAAACTCTTAAGAAATGTGTTACCGCACTCTTGGCATTTTTGAGCCTTAATTCTCCAAGTATTGAAGTAACATATTACAAAATTTTAACTACTGATGATTTACGTTTAGGAGACACCCTTAACTATTGCCCTTTATAAAAAAATAAAATAAATAAATAAATAAATAAAGCTGAAATTAGATATTTTTCAAAGTGAATTCAAGAGCTATGGTACTTAGCCATAGCCAGAAAATATTTTTCCACGGGAGGTGTTTATTTAGTTAATTATTTCTTTCTATCAAATCTGAAGAGTTTCTAAATGCTAAAATTTAATTATTATTATTATTATTCGTAAAAATTTGATGTTATATTAATTATGCTTGCATGTAATTCTATCTAAAGAATATATAACAATTTTGTTTAGTTTTGTTTAAAAGACCGAACCTCACCAACGAATGGCATATTGCCCTTCAGATCAAGTGAACCACTCGCAATGAGAGCTCGTGATGCTCTCAATAATAAATAATAATGTATACAGTAAAAAAAATTATGAATATTAAATCTCATTCTCTCGTATTTCCCTTTTTCCTCTTTTTTTTTTTTTTTTTTTTTTTTTTTTTGGTACAGTAGTGACCCTGGAACTCTACTGGAGACCCTTTTCAGTTTGATTTTTCCTAAATTTTGCCCTTAACGGTCTAATTCAACATCTCTATTTTGGAGGATTAGAATACACCTAGAGATAACTGCAATTTTAAATATCTTCACTTAGCAAATCTAATAGAGACTGAGACAGCTTTTATTCCCTCATACACTCAATCCTATCTAGACACTAGGACGAGAGTCAAACCCACTTTGTCTTCATTTCACACTTTCAAGTCTACCCAGGGACCAAAAAGAAAGACGAATCTCCCTGTGAATCCTCGAAGAAAATGTGAAAATGTCTCCAATGAACTTTACATACGAGACCCCGTCATGTTCAAAGGGGATTAGTTTTTCCCCTTACGTCCTTTTCATGCAGGGGGTGAAAAAAGTGCAAGGCACCCATATTGGAAATTTGTTAATGAGCCTTGTACTGTATGTACACTATACATTTAAAAATATCCGCTAAACTAAAAAAAAAAAATCTTAATTTTGCTTTAGTCCTTGAGGATTCACTTCATATAATTCCCCATCCTAAGATGTAAAGGCAATTATTGCTTTTTTTTTAATTGTGTTTTTTAACCCTTATCGTCGCCAGGAATTTTCATCCAAAAGAGGAACGAGTAACCATTTATTACTTTAAATTACTTAGCCTTGTGGTAGGAAAATATATATTTTTTTTAAATTTTGGGTTTGAGCTTTAGAATCTGTTTAATTAAGAAATTAGATACATCTTACGTTAGACTGACTCAACTTGATCATTTTTTCATTATTAATCAAGTTGAGTACAGAATTTATTAATAATTGCAACTGTTTGACATTACTCGACTTTTACCGGTTTAAAAGGACCATTTCTTAAGCGGAGTTTCAGGGTTCTTGCTTATTTTTAATTGAAAAGTGTTTTCCTGATTAAGCTGTTAGTTTCCATTTTTAAAAGAAATTTTTACATTAATAACTTTTCCTAAATAGTATAATAAATCTTGGAAATAGTAAATCCTCAAGTTCTCCTTTATTTTAACTATTGAAAAACATTTTATATGGCGAGTTTATTGTAATATTTTTTATTTATTGCACTTAATTTTAGGATATATTTTTACTTGATTATTATTTCTTAGGAGAGCAACACAGAATTACATTTAATAATTTTTTTCAGGGATTTCAACACAATAGATAATATTTCCAATACCCAGTTGGAGACGTATCAGAGAAAGTAGTTTGCATACAACTGCTCATATTTGAATATCAGAAGGTCCCTAGATTCAAGTTTGTTTCAGCGAGTTACTGCATTTGACGAGACAAAAGAGGTGTACTCTTTTATTATATATACATATATTTATGTATTGTTTCTCGTTGCATAAGTTATATAATAAATCACAGTTGTTTTTCAATTAAAAATAGCACGCTACCAGTAACAATTGAAAATTGCATTGTTAGTGCTCTAAACTAAAAACTAAAGAAAATGAATTGACAAACCCTACTTTCAGGACTAAATTTTATTAGAAAACAGTAGAATTAACGTATTCATAAAACAACAATTTTAACATTCCCGATATAAGACTTAAATATTTCTGTATTAGATATTATATATGTATATAATTAAATAATAATGATTGTCTCAAGAAAATGGCTCGTTTATCCAAATTATTTAAAACTTCCATTTTCTGCTTATCTTGTGAGTTTTTTTTTTTTTTTTTTTTTTAATTTTTTTTTTAAAATCTGCTTAATGATATAAATATTATGAAGACTAACGACTCTTATATCATAATTTTGAAAGACAAATAAAGTAGGATACTTTTTGAAAGTGTAAATTGCTGGGTATGTTTTTTAAAAAATATTGTGAATAGAAAGTTTGCAAACTCTTTAAAATAGAACTTGATTTTTCTAGATACAAATGAAAGTTAATTATTAACTTTTATTAGGTGAAAAAATAAATGTTACTCATTTATTTTAAATTATAGTATCGATTTAAGTCACGAGGAGCAAAATACAGTATACAGTTGCCATATGTTTATTTAATTCTTCCTCAAAAAAATGAGATAAGAAAAGCAATTTCTAAAGATTCGATAATTTTTCATTCTTTTCTGGAATTACTTAAAGGACTATTCATTTATACTAAGAACATACGAGGTCAAAATAGCGAAAACATATGTAAAGCGCAAAACTCTTGGTATACAGAGAAAATTTTTTATATATATATAAATTCTAGAGTACTGTCTGTTCCTTAAAATAAGAATTGCTTATATTAAATGGGATTCATATGGGAATCATACCCTTAACTCAGTAGTATATAATACTGCGAATTGTTCACTAAAAAAATGTTTATTTGAACTATTCAATAAATATTTTCATCGTTTTGTCGCTATAGACAAATTTTAATATATGACCTTCCAAAGTTTGAACCTTCCATCAGTAACGGTAAAAACACTTAAAAATACACAGTAAGAAAATATTGACGACTGTGAGTCTTTGATTTCTCGTTTAAACAACGAATCTTTAAAGACAATGTCACGAGAAAATCTAGCAGATTCTTCGATTTTAAAAATAAAGTAAACTCGGATTTGACTCTGTCAGGTCCTGATTCTTGACAACAGCCTATGAGCCATTTTTCAATTTTTTCAAATTGGGATAAAAAAGTAAGTTGTGTCAAACAGTTCAAACTACAGTACAATGGTACAATTACATAATAACTATATAACTATAGAAATGACTTACAAAAAAAGATTTGATACGTTCACTGCGGCAAAAATTTTCCAAGACTAACTAGCGTATTTGCTTGCTGAAGGCAGTTTCCTTTTCAAGAACGAGCAGCAATCACCTATCATGTTCAGAGTTTACGGAAGCTCAGTGGGTTAAGTCAGTTATTCTATTGCTTAAAAGATATTGAGGTTCGCCCCTTACTCTTGGGTGTGTACTGCGAAGTATACAAATCGAGGTTGGAACCTCGGATCCAGTAACCTGAACGAACATAAAAAAATTTGTCGTTTGTAGATTTTTTGTAATTAATTAATTAATTGCAGTTTACTGCAAGGTGTATTATTATGCGAATCTCAATACTCACACATCACTTAAAAAAACAGCCAATACATACAACAGTTCACGCTATATTCAGCTCGGAATCGTTGCAGGGATGTTCTTCGATGGACTAAGCGTACTTTCATTAAAAGGAATTGCACTGGCCTCCATGGTTCTCCTACAAATAAAAATTTCTGGCCTCTCGCCAAAAATATCTCTACTAACTTCTGTAAATCTGCCTTTCCTACTCTTATTCGCTCTGATGGTTCTGTAGCTAATACTCCCTCTGAAAAGACTAATCTCTTCGACCTCCTTTTTTCATCTAATTCCACCCTGCTCGATTCTGGTATCCCTCCTCCTACTCCTTCTCCTCTCAGGCTTCCCATGCCTCTACCTGTAATTACTTATGCTCTGGTGCATGGGATCCTGAAATCTATGAATGTCAAGAAAGCCAGTGGCCCGGATGGCATTCCCCCTCGTGTTCTGAGGGAGTGTGCTTCCGAGTTAGCGCCTGTCCTCGTTCAGCTCTACTCTCTCTGCCTTAATACTAATACTTTTCCTCAGTGCTAGAAGCGTACATATGTTCAGCCGATCCCGAAAAAGGTAGTCGCTCTGACTCTTCCTAACTATCGACCTATAGCTCTCACTTGTGTTCTGTCTAAAATTTTTGAAACTGTTCTCAACTCTCATTTCCTGGACCATTTGGAGTCTCATTCTCTTCTCTCAGATCATCAGTATGGTTTTCGACTCTCGAGATCAACTGGTGACATACTTTCCTATCTCACTGATTAGGGACTTGGGGAGTCTTGTGTGGTGGAGCCTTATGTTGTGGAGCTTGATATATCCAAGGCTTTTAACCAGGAATGGCATGAGTGTCGCTGCTCTCGAAGCTCTCTTCCTTTGGGTTTCCTCCTCCTCTTTGCTTACTCTCGTCTAGTTTTCTCTCAGATCGTTCCATTTCCGGAACTTGTAGATGAAGCGACCTCTTCTTCCTTTCCTATCAATTGAGGTGTTCCTCATGGTTCTGTTTTATCTCCAACTTTATTCTTACTTTTCGTTAACGACCTTCTCAACTGCACTTCTAACTCTGTTCACTTTTATGTTGATGACAACTCTCCATTCTTCTACTCATTTCAAATCTGCTCCCTCTTTTGTTTTAAAGTTGCTTAATGTCTTCAACTTTCAGATTCATTCTTGATGATCTGGATGGGATTTCTCGGTGGGGTCAAAGCAGCCTTGTGAAATTCAACTCTTTAAAAACTCAACTTCTTCACATCTCCCTCTCAAAAACACCTCCCAACTTTCCTATCTTCTTCGATGGCTCTTCCGTCTCACCTGTAAATAACATTAGCATTCATGGTCTTAACAAAGACACTAAATAGTCTTGGAAACCAAATATCACAATGGTTGCTAAGGTGCCTCTAAGAAGCTGGGAATACTGTTCAGGTTGCGAGAATTTCTCTCTTCTGAGAAGTTACTCCAATTATATAAGGGTCTTAGTCGTTCTTGTATGGGGTACTGCTCTCACATTTGAGGGGGGGGGGGCTCCGATTCCTTCTCTCTTCTGAATAGGGTTGAGTCTAAGGCTAAAAGATTAATTAACTGTCCTCTACTTTCAAACTCTCTTGACCCTCTATCTCTGCGAGTGACGTTGGCGCATTACCTCTTGGCTACAGGTACTACAATGGCAGGTGCTCGAGGGAATTGGCCTTTTGCATTCCACCACCATTGCGTCGCCCTCGTTGCACAAGGGGTGCCCTGCTCTCGCACGAATTTTGTGTGGATACCGGAAACCCCAGACTTGCCCGTTGTGGTGTCTCCTGCTTTCCAGCCAAATCTGTTCTCTGGAACTCCCTACCATTATCTATTTTTCCTCTTGCATTTAATCTTCCTGAGAGGTGTGCGATAGGCGATAGGCGAGGGACTGGGTGGATTCTCTTCTTCCTTTTTCTTTTATAAGCCCTCTAATTGAAAAGGGCTCTGCCTGTGAGTGGTGGTGATCTGTAATATATAAACTTTGATTAGGTAAAGAAAAATTAAAAATTTGATGTTAAAAAGAGAACTGAAATTTTTCCTTTTTTGAACTTCAATATGAATTTGATTTTTCTTAAGAGTTTTTATTTTTTCATTTTTTGGTTATTTTAATGTAAAGGATTAGTATTTATGTTTATTAGTTTATTAAGTTATTATTTATATTTATTATGTGTTTATTACTTTATTACGTTAGTTTCATTTATGTCAGGAAACATCTTTCTTAAGTTTGATTAGGTTAGGCTAAGGTTATGTTAGGTTGTTACTTTAGGTTGTGACTAAATTAGGTTAGATTAAGGTAATGTTATGTTACGTTAAATTGGGTTATATTTGGTCACGTTAAGGTTAGGTTAGGTTTGAATTTTATGTAAGTTTTTAATTTTTATGTTCGTGATATTCTGCTTCATGTTTTGAACACATTGGTGAAGAAAGTCGCCTTGTAGAAACATATGAGAAGCGATTGTCGAATATATATAATATATATATATATATATATATATATATATATATATATATTATATATATATATATATATATATATATATATATATATATATATATATATATATATATATATATATATATATATATATATATATATATATATATATATATATATATATATATATATATATATATATATATATATATATATATATATATATATATATATATATATATATATATATAATATATATATATATATATATATATATATATATATATATATTATATATATATATATATATATATATATATATATAATATATATATATATATATATATATATATATATATATATATATATATATATATATATATATATATATATATATATATATATATATATATATATATATATAAAGCCCTGAACTAGAAAATTGCTGATAGTATTTGATTTTTTATAGTTTTATTTATGAAATGTTATTTACGTCTCCATATCCAAAGTGGTTGTGAGGTTTACTCAGCCACAAATACCATAATAAGAAATTAAGTTTTCCGTTCTTCAATTTCCATCCATAAATAGTAAATTTAAACCAATTCTTTTGAAGAATATAGATTACTTTTCCTTTAAACCACAGGTGTGTTCGAAGTATGGAAAAAAAAAAAAAACGCACTTTACGATTTTTTTTACACTGCAGAACGTATAGCAAATGTATAATAGTAAAATTATTGCTATATTACACAAAAACTGTGAAGTTATTTTCTATAACTTCTTATTCAATATTTTTTTCATGAATTTTAATTAAATAACTCTCGATCGGTACAGTTTAATCAAAGCAATACATTTTGTTTTAATAAATGCAACATCTTGCATGTCTTAATTTTATAAACAAATCTTGTAAGTTTAGTGTAAATAATATATATATATATATATATATATATATATATATATATATATATATATATATATATATATATATATATATATATATATATATATATATATATATATATATATATATATATATATATATATATATATATTATATATATCATGAAAACATTGCACGTGAAGCTACCTTTGGTACATCACAAGTTCTATTCCCCATTTAAATAAAACATGAACAATTATTCTAGACTGGTTTAATTCTTTTAGATGTTATTAATGAAACCTATTCTTTCTTTTTCCAACAAAAACAACGCATCTACATATATTGTATTTAATTATAATTAAGATCTAAAGGAAAACATTGGTGAAGAAATAAATTTTTTTTTTTTAAAAAACATTAGCAAAGAGAATAAATTAATAATGTAAGAAAATCAATATCTTTTGGTGAAAAAATGTAATTCAAAATAAGGACTCTCAGACTAATCAGAAATACGAACTATAATTGTGTACAAAAATGAAAAGAAAACAAATTGTCCTATTTGCCTTTACTGGTAAAGACTAGAGGAACAGGCATGCTGCAGAGAGGTCAGAGAAATAAAATGTTCCTCGCAAGTATCCTGCGAGATTTTGACTCTGCTCACCGATTCGGAGTGTTCAGATATCGACAGTCATGAAGTAGAAAGAGAAAAGCAATATAAAGCTGTCAGTTTGGAAGAGTTACCACGTATTCTTAACATGCTTTCAATCCATATATTCCCATCTTAGAGAATAAGCGGAAATTTTAGAAACAAATTATGATAAAAATTACAAAACCCTTGAGAGAGCTCTGAAAACCTATGTAGGAGATTACAGGAGGGACTTAAGAAAACTAACTAAAGAATTTGATAAAGAAACACCCGAGCTCTCTGTCTTTTTACGACAAGTCATAATGTATATTAAATAATATGGAGAGACATAAGCTGTAGTGGTAAAATATTTGAAAAATCATTTCAAAGATTCAAATAAAACTTTGCGAAAAGCTTTTGAGATAGTGAGGGACATGGCTAAAAATCACTTAGAGCAAATCAAAAAAGTACTGTGTACTTTTAAATAAGTTATTAATATTGATTCTCATTATAATAAAGAAATGATTGTGAAGCTCATTTTAACGCTGGAAAAATTGATAAGAAAGATGGAAAGCCATGCATTATTGACAGAAAATTCCTTAAGCGCTTTTGAACACAATTCCATTACTCTATGGGGATAAACTTTTGAAGATGCTATTTTATTACTGAGATAAAGGTTAGTGCAGCACGAAGTGACAATTTTATTTTCAATAGACGAAGAATGTGAAAAATAAGTGGTTCCCTTTCGATTAATGTAATCGAAAGAAATATTCCAGGCGTCAGCAAATCTACTGGAAACATGCTTAGAAACCGAATACAAAAACATTATTTGGGGAAACGATATAGATTTATGGAAATGTTTACTTCGGATCCACGAAGACTGTAAACGTCACAGGGAGTTATTGAAAACTACTCTCCAACCTCAAAAGTACAAAGAAACTACCAAATGGACTTGTCCAACCGATTTACCTTGAGGAACCTGCGTTAAAAAAAAAAAATGTCAAAGATAAAATTGGAATGATCTTCATGCCGATGAAGTTTTTTTTTTCGGCGTCAAATGTAACATGAGTAACATCGAAGGAGGGATATTGATTAAAGAACCAGGCAAAATTTAAAAGTTGGAAACAATGTGCACCTTTCTTCCACGGCCTCATGATATGTATGTATAATATATTTATATATATATAGGCTTTATGTGGGATAAAATAAAAATTAACATTATTAATCAATATATTCTTTTAAAATCACAACAGAAATATTTCTTAATTACAAACTCTTGAACAGGTTACTTTATTAAATATTAAGTTTTAATAACTTATATAATCGTCTATATGCACCTGCAAAATATACAAACAAGTGTAGCCATAAATATTCGCAATTTAATTATACGAGTTTGTCTTGAATTAATTAGAAATTTATAAATGTATTATTTATTAATTTTCCATTCATTTTCAAAGTTATTAACGTTCAAAATTTACATAACTTTCAGACTCTTCTTTACCAAAATTAGGTTCTTTAGTAAATTTAAATATTTAATTTATATTTTTGTTTTAATATTATAATCACACTCTAAAACAGTTTACAAAATTGACAGATTTTCACCTGTAAATTTTAGTTTACATGACTAAATGTAACTAAAATGTTAACAAATTAAATAAACAAAATAATATCAATACAACAATTAATTAAAATGGACAATATGAGATGATGCTATACATATACATTCACCAGATAAAATGTATTTAACATTTTATTTCTCTACCAAATGGGGGGGGGGGGAACTCGAGTATTTGTTAGGATAATATACTTAACAATATTGAATAAAATGAGTAGCATGAACACATTTTCATTGTAAAAGTATAATGGGAAAGTATAAGGAAAATGGGATATGTTAATAATTCTACTACATACAGATTGTTTAAATAGAAAATACTTGTTAAAAAAAAAAAAAAAAAAAAAAAAAAAAAAAAAAAATTATATAAAAAAAAAAAAAAAAAAAACAACAACAACAAATCAAATTAAGGTTAAATTCTAAAATGTTTATAGCTTTTAATATAATTGAAGCAATTTTGTTATACTTACGTGACTCGCTATATATATATATATATTATATATATATATATATATATATATATATATATATATATATATATATATATATATATATATATATATATATATATATATATATATATATATATATATATATATATATATATATATATATATATATATATATATATAAACAGTGGCTGTGCTAAGGTCGTCGGGGCCCCCCGGCAAGATTTTAAATAGGGTCCTCATATATATATATATATATATATATATATATATATATATATATATATATATATATATATATATATATATATATATATATATATATATAATGCTATGTCTCTAAGGATTTGTTTTTGTTCTCGCAGAAGGGTCTCTGTCGGGGGGTCCCAAAGATTGCGGAATTCGCGGGGGGCCTTATCGCCTTCACTATATATTAACTGTTTATGTTCAGACAAATCATAAGCTCCTGGGTTGTGGGTTTTCCCCGACTGCAAACCAGTTAATGATTGTGTTTCTATATTAGTAGTATTGAAGTTGCAATATAACTAGACTTTAAGATTTTATGAGGATTCACAAGTTGTGGCAGAAAAGTAAAACTAAAGTACATTTAAATATTGGTAAATAAGCTATGATATGGAAGAGGCAGTCTACTTAGGGTATTATTGCGGTGGGGTTGAGAAAGAAACATCTCATGGGAGCCATCGTATCAAACATAATGTAGAGATAATGAACAGAATGTGGAAATGATTTTAAATATGAGTTGTTGGTTCTTGAGAGTAGTGATCTCTATAAGGTGGACGAGGACCATTTCTTCACAGCACAATGGGGTGAAAGCAGCTTAACAAATTCGGGAATCACACAAGCTCTCCTGTTAGATGATTATTAGACCGGTGCTCCAGTCAGTAATTTCTCCAGCTACAGAGGAGCTCAGTAAAATAACAGAAAGCTAGAAGTAATGGCAATTGTCTGGGGAGAACTGCACTGAAAACGAGTTTATTTTTCCTAATTATCGGCTTCTTCATTATATATATATATATATATATATATATATATATATATATATATATATATATATATATATATATATATATATATATATATATATATATATATATATATATATATATATATATATTTCCTCTGGTGGGCAAAGGCCGGAGGCCTACCAAATTCCACCAGAGTTGGGGAACAATCGGGATCTAGATCTCTAATGGCCGACTTGACCCGATACACGGCGTTTAAAAGTGTGTAAGTCAAAGGAAGTTGGAAAAACAGATAAAGGGAGTGTGTTTCAGACTTTACCAGTAGAGTACATGTAAGAGTGAGCATAGCAGTTAAGTCTGGGGTCGGAGAGTTGGACAGAGAAAGGATAAGAAAGTCGTGTCGCACGAGCAATCCTCAATGGAGGAGGTATGAGAGTTCAGAAGAGCAATGTCCGTTGTAATAGCGATAGTATAGAGAAAGTGATGCAATAATTCGACGGAAAGAAAGAGACTGGAGAGAGTTAGTAAGAGCAGGAGAATCGATGAGACGAAAAAGCCCTAGAATTCACCTTTTCGAGAATAGCTGTATGTGAGGAACCACCCCAGATGTGAGAGGCGTACTCCATACAGGGGCGAACAACACCCCTATACAGAGCAAGCAACTGGAGTGGCGTAAAAATACCACGAAGGCGCCTCAGAGCACCCAACCTCTTAGAAGCTTGTTTAGAGAGAGAAATAATGTGATCTTTCCAAGAAAGATCACGAGAAAAAGAAACACCGAGAATATTGAGGAAAGATGAAGGTTTGAGTTGTGTGTTTTCGAAAAAGATATCATAGTTGTGTGGAAGATTGTGTCGAGTAGAAAGATTGAGGAATTGAGTTTTTGAGGCATTGAAAATGACCATGTTTTCTCTGCCCCAATTTGAAATACGAGAAAGATCAGAGGTTAGTTGCCCCAAGGCCATCCTTCTTGAATCTATCAACTGCTGTTGGAAGGAACGTCTTTCAAATTGAAAGGAGTAATGAAGGGTGGAGTCATCGGCATAGGAGTGTATAGGAGAGGAAGTAATAGAAAGGTCATTGAATGAAAATTAGAAAAAGAGTTGGAAAAAGAACAGATCCTTGAGGAACACCACTATTTATAGATTTATAGGAGAACGGTGGCCGTCTACAACAGCTGCTATAGAACGACCAGAAAGGAAATTAGAGAGGAGGTCACAGAGAGAAGGATAGATTCCGAAAGAGGAAAGTTTGGAAATCAAAGCTTTGTGCCAGACTCTATCGAAAGCTTTCGATATGTCTAGCGCCACAGCGAAAGATTCACCGAAACCCCGAAAAGCGGAGGACCAAGAGTCAGAAAGTAGGGAAAGAAGATCACCAGTAGAACGTTTTTTACGAAAGCCATACTGGCCATCATATATATATATATATATATATATATATATATATATATATATATATATATATATATATATATATATATATATATATATATATATATATATATATATATATATATATATATATATATATATATATATATATATATATTAACAGGACTCCTGTGTTTGGATGGGTATTGTGATAATGTTGAGACACACTTCATAATAATAAATGACGAAGAGTTATCTTTATTACACTAAGAAAGTCAAGAGGCAGTCCTCACAGAAACAAGAACCCGACTGCAGATGGCTCCGCGTAGTTGATAAAAGTAGAAAAATCAGCTGCACAAATGGTTCCTGACAGACGAGCGGACTACAGTTTCCGTAACCAATTGATGTTCTAGGATATACTATTTTCATATGCGCGCACAAAAAATCAACAACTGTTAATCACGTAGAAGCTCCTGAGTATATTGGTAACGTTGCAATCCTAAATTATCCAATTCAAATGCCCAATTGGATAATATAATGAAAAATATCAAGAAGTTGAAGTATTCTGTATGCTCGAAATTTAATTGCGTAAGAATTTTAATTCACCGCAAACGTTCTGTCTACGTTCCACAAGTTAGGAAAAGAAAAAGATAGACCAGCTTGAGTGCGGAAAGTAAGATATCATCAAAACCAGTTCCTCTAACTCAACTGTGAATATTGGTGAATAAAGGGAAGAGTATGTGATAAAGTACTGTCGTAAAAACAGTTGATGTTACCAGTTCGTCGATTTCTTGAAGTTTTCAGCGTATGATGGCACCGAAGTTGCACGGATTTCAAGATGAAATAAGAAGTTAATTCTCTGTAGGGCGAAATGATTACCAGATTTTAATAAGATTAAGGATGACAGGCACACCTGTGGCGGTACAACTACAGTTCACAGGAACACTCGTACAGAAATATGGAGATATTCAAGGGAGAAAGTCAGACTCAAAGTCTCAACTGTTGTGAATGAACACAAACAGGGATGAGGGTCAATGTATTGATAACAAATGTCATCGCGGAAGACACAGGGACCTGAAGGCAAAGGGATAATGAGCAAGAGATATGCAATAAGAAGTCATAAATAATACTGACAATTAAAAAAATGGGAGTGAGTTGAATGGTGTTAAGGAAGGGATAAAAGTAAAAAAAGACATGGGAGAATGAAAAAAAAAAAGTTCACAAAATGGATGAAACGTATAAACAAAAACTTGACGATTCTCTTCACAGATGTCTTACAAGCAAGGTTTCTGCAAACCCCTCCTACGATATATATATATATATATATATATATATATATATATATATATATATATATATATATATATATATATATATATATATATATATATATATATATATATAATATATATATATTATAATATATATAAATATTTATTTATTATATATAATTTATTGCAAACATTTTAAAAAAAGTTTTGAAAAATTAATAATTAATACATTTTCATACAAAAATTTACCTTTAAATTTGAGTTTTTAAAAAAAATAATTATAAAATAAAAAATTTTAAATTTTAAATATAATATATATATATATATATATATATATATATATATATATATATTATATATATATATATATATATATATATATATATATATATATATATATATATATATATTATATATATATATAATAATATATAATAATTAATATTTCTGCTTATAGGTACATTACTGAGATTAAGAATTAACAATGGTAGAATTGACATTTGTAATCAAAATTAGAAATATGAAGATTTTTTAAAGAAAAAAAACCAAAAAAAAAATTCACAGAAAGAATTTAAACCCTTTGGTAGTTATGAGGTCTCATGAAAGTTAAAATTCTCTGATTCGACAGAGAGATCCGGATTGGCTGGCAACCCAGTCTGAGAGATATATAGGCTACCCTTTGAAGCTCATTCACCTTTTTTTTCATCCAGAAGAAAAACACAATCTTCACCAACAATCATTGGATGAGACCAAAATTTGTCAATGGTTGCCTCAATCCATATAAGAGAAGCTTTTGCAAAGCTGTACACCGATTCGAATTTTGACAAATGAACTCAAAATTTCTGTGGAGGGTGAGACCCACTGTGCTGGCGCTACTTTGAAAATAATTATTCGAACTTACATCTTGTATTTTCAGTTATCACCTCATCGGTACTCCAAATTGAGAACACTTTATTTAAAAAGACAATCTCTCTGTGTCTTCCTCACGCTCTTTCTGACATTTTGCAATAAATATCAATTTTAATTCTGCTTCATTCTCTTCTCACTTCATTCCTTCAAATGGTACCACTACTGTCTTGACTTCTAAAGCTGAACTCGTTGCTCAAACTTTACTCTAGGAGATTCCAGAGCTATTCCTCCTCCCCCACCTCATATATGGATAATATTGCACTTCTTTGAAAGATGTGATTTGTGCTCTCTCTAGGTGGAGTTTAATCCTAACGCACACAGTCATGATAGTATCACTCATGCTATTCTCAAAACCTATGATCTCGAATACCTTGGAAAATTGTTTCACCTTTTTATCACTTTTTTCTCATCTTGTCTTTCTCCTTGTATAATTTTATCTGTCATTAAATTGCTTACCCAATTTGTCCAACAAAGTGGGACCACTCTTAAATATCAATCATAATGCTTTAAATTCTATTTTCCAAAAGTTTTCGAATGTATTAGAAACTGTAAACTTTGGATATGCCATAAATCTTCAAACTTATACACAATCGATGATATAGCTTCTGTAAGGAATACTACTACTTTAAAATGAGAAAAAGTAGTTTAGTATACAGAATAAGACCCGGAGTACACTTGTGACAGTTTTGAAATTTCACCCACATATGTCATTAATTGAAATTACAAAAATATGGCAAGTTTTTAAATTTGAGTAGCAAAACTTTTTAGTTACCTTCATTAGTTTGATTTCAATTTGTTATATATTATATATATTATATATATATATATATATATATATATATATATATATATATATATATATATATATATATATATATATATATATATATATATATATATATATATATATATATATATATATATATATTTGTTCTTTTATTATTTCTAAAGCTTTAGGTTTCAAAAAAGTAGCTAATACCTGACAAGATATAAGATAAGATGACAACTGTACTAACAATGAGAGTTCAGAAAGAATATACAATGATTTTATTATTAGTTTTATGTATGCGAATGAAGAAAAATCTATTTTACAGGAGAAACAAATTCGGATACACCAAAATTAAGGTATCTAAACTAAAACCAAAAAAATATAAAATTTTTTTAAATAAGAATTAGAAAATGGATAGGGAGAATTAGAAAATGGATAGAGAGTTCAGCTTCAAATAAGAGCAGAACATTGAAAACATCTAAAACATCATATAAAGATTTTTTAGCTGGGAGATTAGAGGAGAAGAGTTAATTCTGGGATGTAAAAACATCCCACTCATATTGAGTGACATTATTGGGGAATGTTGGTTAATACTAATATAATTTTGAGGTTATCATTGTGGGTATTTAATATTTATTAGTTTTAAACCACCAAAACAGAAGGTCCTCTTAATCTTTCGAAGAGAAATATTACCTAATGTTATCTACACTGTTTTGATTAAAAGTAAGGTAATTGGAAAGATTGGTTTTAATAAAATAGCCTTACCTCAGAATAACATCAGCACACAAAAGGTTAAAAACATTAAGAACAAAATTTGGAACTTGTGCGAGGAGAGCACTCAAAAGGCATAGAAAACTATTTTATGTATAAGATGGGATTGCCTTTCGAATAAATGAAAACAAATACCACATTTTCATAAGCAGCGCCAAAGGCGTCTGAAAATCAAAACAATTCAATTTCTCCTGAAAATAATAACACAAAAAGTTTTAAGTAGGATTGTAAAGCTGGATTAGGATCTGTGTAGTCACCAGATTTTGGGTGGATTTGAAACAGCAGGAAAAACAAATTTTTTTTAATGTAGTCATAACAATTGTAAGTAAAAACATACGGGTCTAGAGCAAGATAATTTTAAAATAAAAGTTGGAGACTGCAAGAACTTCATTGGTTCAGCAGTCTGGGTTTTAAATTTAATTATAGATATATATGCCATATCTGTCTTTTTAGAAAATAAGTTTGCCTCAAAGTATATTATATATATATATATATATATATATATATATATATATATATATATATATATATATATATATATATATATATATATATATATATATATATATATATATATATATATATATATATATATATATATATATATATATACACACTTTCCTAAACATGTTACATAAGATATTTCTTTGAACATATTGGGCTATTATTCTTTTTTATTTAGTTTTTTTATTTCTTTACATTTTTCCGAACCTTATGCATTAAAATTTTTCCTTTCACATTATGTATAAAGATTCCAATGGATCAAAAACAAGCTACATATAATTATTTTATTTTCCTTCAGATAAAAGTCTCGATGGGTATATGGTCATGTCATCTTTAGCAGAATTCCAGACTATTCCTAAAAACTTCACGAATTCTTCAATTCCTAAAGTAGATACAATTTTCAAAAAAAAAGAACAAAAAAGTGCTTCCCTGTGGGAAGTTAAAAACTCACATAATTTGAAACTTCCCTCTAACAGCTTCTGCAAAAGGGTTTTCATCTTAAAGAATCTTCCATACTATCAAAACTTCAAACAAATATATCCAAGTAAACTTTGCTGAGGATGTTTTTGAATATGGATTCTGATATACACATGGTACCGCAATACTAAAATAATCGATACATGAAGTGGTGGAAAATTACATAGATATGTAAATAATTAATGTCTTTTATATTTAAAGGGGCATATGAATCTATGATCAAGAAGAAATAAAAAGTTTCCTTACAGTTTTCTCAATCTGTAGTAGTAGTATAAAATTTGTATATATATATATATATATATATATATATATATATATATATATATATATATATATATATATATATATATATATATATATATATATATATATATATATATATATATATATATGCTACAAAAGATATTTCTTTGAGCTTTTGAATAAAAACTTAAATAATAGTAAAAACTATAAAAACTAGTCCCAAAGTAGTTAAGAAAGATTTTGGGACACACACGTTCAGAGATCAAAATATATATATATATATATATATATATATATATATATATATATATATATATATATATATATATATATATATATATATATATATATATATATATATATATATATATATATATATATAAGATAATATTTAAAAAGAGAGAGAACTGAAGAAGGGAATAAAAAAGATTTGCAACTAAATAGAATTAATTGAAACTGATTTTTTATTTTTATTTAAATTCTTCTTCTTCGGTTCCCAGGTAGGCATTATCTGCCTGTCAGTAGGTTCAGTCTCGTTCTCCAGTTTCTCCTCCTCAGTTCATCCACGTTAGGGACGCCATGTTTCTCAAGCACCTCTTCCTCCCTCCAGTCTCCACTCTCAACACCTCCTCGCCACCCTTTGGTCATTTATTCTTTCCAGTTGACCCAGCCACCTTAGTTAAGTCTTTTCTATCTTATTTATAATAGGGCATACCCCTCACCCTTTCTCTAGTTTGCTCACTTCTCACCCTATCTCTTCTACTTTCCCAGCATTGTGCTGAGGGGGTCTCATTTCAGCAGGCTGTATTCTTTTTGATTTCGTGGTTGTTGTTAACACTCCGCTCCATACATCAATATCGGTGTCAGAATAGTATCAAAAATGATTTCCTTTACCTGTGAAGTACATTTGCATTCTTCAGCATCGGATAGAAAGCCCTTACAAATCTCCCATATTTGCTAATTCTCTCTGTGATGTCGCTATGCACGCCTCCTCCTCTCTCAAATGAACTTCCAAGATACTTAAAAGATTCAAAGTCTTCTATCCTAATTCCATTGATCTGAATGTTTAGTCCTTCCCTATCTCTTTATCCTCGGGATCACGATTTTGTCCTTTTTCATACTCAGACCAGCCACTTCACAATACTCATTCCATTTATTTAACCCTCTCTCTAATATCGTCTGCATATGCAAAAATACCATGAACACAGGTGATAACGCACTACCTTGCTTCCCCCCTGCTTTCACTTCAAACAATCTTTCATTTTCGTGTCCAGTACGTACTGTGCATGAACAGAACTCGTACAGACTACAGACTCTTGACTGCTCTCAACATTCTACCTGATATTCAGTAATCTCTCTCCAAACACTTCCACAAATTACTCCTGAGTACCGAATCAAAAATATAAATATAAATGAAGAAGTAAATACTAAAACGTATTTAACATTAAATTGATTTCAGTATTTTTCTTTCTTCTTTTTATAAAAAATATAAACATATAAATTTACATACATAAAGTTAAATATTCTGGTTAGTCCAGAAAATTTTATTGGGCTGCGTCATATATTTCAGTGTACAACGAAGATCCCAAGGTAAAATTGATGTATCTAAATTATTCTTAAGAACTGCCATGATGGTAAGAGTTTTTAATGATGGTTCTGAAAATAAATAAATAAATAAATAAATATATATATATATATATATATATATATATATATATATATATATATATATATATATATATATATATATATATATATATATATATATATATATATATATATATATATATATATATATATATATATATATATGAAAGACAAAGTAAAAAAAAAAGAAGCTATTTTAGTTCAGGGTCTTTCAAATTACATACAAATGCGGAATTAATCAACAATTTCTGTTACAGCAATTTTTTTTTTAAAAACAAATTAAACAAATTAAAAAAAAACTATTAATAAATAAGATAATTTGCAAATATTTTAAAGAAAGCTTACCAAAATCTAAAACATATAAATCGCTATGGTCTACTAATCTTCCGTCAGGATCACCCGATGAAACCACATCTGAACTGTCTGCAGAGGGGTCTGGGCTAATATATATATATATATATATATATATATATATATATATATATATATATATATATATATATATATATATATATATATATATATATATATATATATATATATATATATATATATATATATTAGGAATGGAGTCAAAAATCAGTACCAGGTAGTATCAGCAAAATTTGTGGTATTGGTACATAAAATTTTTGAAAATATCAATGTGGTAGTCATACCCAAAGAATTGAAAGTAAGATATGTTTTGTTTTATTTAATGGTTTAAAATATTAAAGTAGAATAGGGTACACGACAACGATTTCGGAAAAAGGTCAGAGGCCTACTAAAATTTCCACCAGAGTTTGGGAGAAAATCGGAAATCTGGTCCAAAGGCCAGAGCCCTTCTCAGTGGAGGAGATATGCAACGAGAGTTCAGAAGAGCAGTGTCCTTTGCAATAAAGATAATATAGACAGAGTGATGCAACATTTCGACGTACAGAAACAAACTGCAATGAATTAGCAAACGATAAGTTCTAGACTCTACCTTTTCGAGGAGAACCGTATGAGTGGATCACCCCATATGTGTGAGGTATATTTCCTACAGGGGCGAAAATCATCCCTATAAAGAGCAAGCAACTGGGGTGATGTGAAGAAATCACGAAGGCGCATCAGAATACGCAATCTCTTGGAAGCTCATTTAGAAAGAGAAATAATGTGATCCTTCTAAGAAAGGATCACAAGAAAATGAAACACAAGGAATATTGATCACGTACGAAGGTTTGAGTTGTGTGGAAGGTTGTGTCGAGTATAGAGATGAAAGAAGTGAGTTTTTGAGGCATTGAAAACAGCCACGTTTTCTTTGCCCCAGTTTGAAAAACGAAAAAAATCAGAAGTTAGCTGCTCCAAGTTCGCCATTCTACCGTCAATTAACTGCCGTTGGGTGGGGCGTCTTTCAAACTGAAATGAGTAATGAAGGGTGAGTCTTTGACATGGCAGGTTGAGGCACCAGGCTGAATGAGAGCACGTTTCCTGCAATAAGGGAAGGTTGAAATAAAAAAAAAACAGAGGCGAAAAAGTTTATCAAAGCAAGGTGCAACTCAAAAGCACAAGTTCTGAGAACCACAGGATACCATCAGGACCGTACGCCTTCTTAGTGTTAAACTCAGAGAGAGCAGAAATGACATCCTTAGAAGAAATTACTATTTTAGGCATAAATGAGATGGGGTGGAGAATGAGGTGTAGCTCCGAAATCGTCTAAATTTGAATTAGAGGCAAAAGTTTGAGCGAAGAGTTTAGCTTTGGAAGCAGGTAAAAAGGCAATTGTGCCGTCAGATGATACTAGAGGAGGAAAAGAGGAAGTAGCAACGTTAGAGCTGACATTTTTTTGCAAAATGACAGAAAGGGCGGCAGTTAGAGAAACCAGAAAGATTATTGTATATAGTAATGAGAAATGAGTTTTTGGTGTTACGAAGAATTAGATTTTGCACGATTCCTGAATGAAATATAAATTGCATGGGTTTCTGGAGTTGAAGACGTCGGTAATTCCTGAAAACAGCATCTAGCTGCAAATAGCAACAGAACAAGCAGAGTTAAACTAAAGTTTGTAAGGTTTTGTAATGGTTAGAGATTTTGGAATGTACGCCTCCATGCCAGAGAGAATTGCCTCGGTAATGCTGTCTGCAAACTCCGAAAGCAATAATCATTTCACGAGAAATCAAAGAAGTACGACCAGCTTGGTCATATAGGCGGGTGGTTTTCTTGGGTAATATTTGAAAAGATAGAAGACGATACAGAGATAAGAAGGTTATCGTAGGAACCCAGAGGAAGATAGAATTTAGCAGTATAAAGAGAATGATTAAAAGTTAAAAAACGGTCTAGAATGTTGCAATCATCTCCAAGGCGACCAGGGTTACGGGTAGGGAGTTGCACCAACTGCTCAAGGTCATTTTGGCTGCATCATGTGAACTATAAGAAAGCAACTGGCAGTGGTAAACAGTGAAATCACCTAATATGATGATTTCTGAAAAAGGAGGAGAGAATGGACTCTATTCTAGAGTTTAGATAGTTAGTAGAACTAGGTGGTAAAAAATCATAATAAATGAATTAAGTTATAGAATGAAAAGAAAGCTTAAGCCACAAGGTGTAAAATTCGGAACTCCAAATTAGAGAAACGAGAGCAAACAAAATCATTGCGAACATATGCACAACAACCGCCTTTGGTTGAAAACTGAGGAGGATAGAGACAGTAGGAGGTAACAGGAAAAGGTTTGCTATCGGAAAGCACAAGTGTCTGGGTTTCGGTCAAGAATAAGAGATGGGTTCTAGAAGAAGAGAAGTGATGTTCAACAAAATGGAAACTGGATTGAAAACCACGAATGTTTCAATAGTTAATGAAGGAAATATACCATGCACCATGGTAAGTTGGCAAAAAACTTCCAAGTGGTGATGTGGGAAGGGATGGATGAGGGAATACTTTTGGAAGCTGTCACTCTAGGCTTCTCCGAGGCTACTGTTTTGGATTCCATCTTAAATTATTATTACAATTTTTCAAAAAGGGTGAGTTGTCTGAAAGAGTGTTTATTGTGTGTGGAAGGAGAGTCTACTTCTTGTACAAGAATGTGGGGTATATATATATATATATATATATATATATATATATATATATATATATATATATATATATATATATATATATATATATATATATATATATATATATATATATATATATATATATATATATATATATATATATGGCTTGTTGGATAGTGTCCATTTTGAAGATCTAAAGTTTCAGATTTAAAGATTTGTTCAGCAATGTGACTTCAAACTAAATAAATATTACGCTTAGCAGAAAACCTAAATTTTATGGTCATTGAATATTTTCAGTCTTGTTTCAACCTTTACGAACTCATTAAAAAAAAAAAAAAATTTGGTATCGGTAAATTCTCTGTTATCACATTGACACTTGCTATCAGGTGGTTTAAAATTTCTGGTACCGGTTAAAATTTTGGTATAACTCTATTCCTAATATATATATATTGAACATAAGTATAAAGAAAATTTACCTTGTTCCCCCAAATAAAAAAGCTTTTGTCCCACATAAACAAAAAGCCTGTCGTCTTCTTGGTTGAGGAAATACTCCCAAGGGATTTAATTTTGTCCATATTCGAGTTTCTAGAAAGAAATATATATATATATATATATATATATATATATATATATATATATATATATATATATATATATATATATATATATATATATATATATATATATATATATATATATATATATATATATATATATATATATATATATATATATATATATATATATATATATATATATATATATATATATATATATATATATATATATATATATATATATATATATATATATATATATATATGAAAATGGGAATTTAAAACTGAAAAATAAATTCAAAAATAAATTCTTAAATTTAAATCAGATGAAAAAAAGATGCCCTGACTTCAAGGCAGAAAATATACGGGGGTGGGGGGGGGGGGGGGGGGGAGAGAACTAATAAAACTAAATTTATTACAATACTAATATTTTTATTATTACCCATTTGCAAGAAAAAAAAGCAGAATGAATAATCTATTGTTTAATCGATCAACAGTATGAATGCATGAATGTGCGTGCTAATCTATGTGTAAAATCAACAGATTGGTGTGTGCTGACCTGTGAAAAAGTAATAGATTAACTTAAAGTACTAAATTGATGGTAATTACATCAGTCTATTCATAAAGATCAAATCTCTGTGTTGGATTTAACTTATCTATTATTTTATGATTAAAATCATAGATTTAAGATAGACCATTATTTACCCAAGATACTTATTTCCTCGAGTCCGAATCAAAGTTGAGAATTTTAAGTAAAAATATATGAAGGTCAAAAGTTCAAGCTGAGCAAGATGACACAATTCTCGTCCGTCAATGTCACCCAATTAAGTCCACACTGGTGTTTATTGAATATTTTTTTCCGGAAGCACAATACATGCTCATGACGTTGGAAACAGTATCTCGGAACTAATAATATTCCCTTTTTTTAAACTCTACAAATTTGGACATACCTACCTCATTTGTACCAACATACAATCTTAAACACATAGCAATGATGCTTCCTATAAACGTTATAGGTTACCTACACCACGTGACACACGAATGCTTGTGGCGCCTCTTTTATTTCGGGGAGATGATGTATCTCATATTTATCCATTCTTTCTTTCAACTGTTTTCATATTTTTGTTCAACCCTTGTGTGTGTGTGTGTGTGTGTGTGTGTGTGTGTGTGTGTGTGTGTGTGTGTGTGTGTGTGTGTGTGTGTGTGTGTGTGTGTGTGTGTGTGTGTGTGTGTGTGTGTGTGTGTGTGTGTGTGTGTGTGTGTGTGTGTGTGTGTGTGTGTGTGTGTGTGTGTGTGTGTGTGTGTGTGTGTGTGTGTGTGTGTGTGTGTGTGTGTGTGTGTGTGTGTGTGTGTGTGTGTGTGTGTGTGTGTGTGTGTGTGTGTGTGTGTGTGTGTGTGTGTGTGTGTGTGTGTGTGTGTGTGTGTGTGTGTGTGTGTGTGTGTGTGTGTGTGTGTGTGTGTGTGTGTGTGTGTGTGTGTGTGTGTGTGTGTGTGTGTGTGTGTGTGTGTGTGTGTGTGTGTGTGTGTGTGTGTGTGT
>SEYY01022969.1:52500-65000 GCA_009176605.1 Armadillidium nasatum | reverse complement strand
TATATATATATATATATATATATAAAGATGGTTAAATAGACATGAGCGGGTCTCTAATTTTCAGAGCATCTTGAGTGAGTGCACGTTTTAAGTAGGAAGAAAACGTAGAAGTTGAGAGGCATAGCCAAAAAAAAAATATACCAAGATGGGGCACAGGCTTGGAAAAAAAAGCTTTGATAACAGAATGGTGGGTACCGTAATGACAATGTCTCTTCTTAGTATTAAGCTCAGAGAGAGTTAAGAAATAAAAGAAATGGATAGAGATGAAGAAGGAAGAACACTGAAACCGTCTTAATGGGAACAAGAGGCAAAGGTTTGAGTGGAGCTCAATTTTAGCAGCAAATAGCACAGTCACGAGCAAGAGGGTAAGATTAAGAAGTAAAGTTGGAATTAACATTACTAGATAGAGTCAAAAAGAACAAAAGAAAAACCACATAAACAAAATAAATGAATTTTTCCCTCCTTTTTTTTAGAGAAGTGTTTTTAGGATGATGAAGAATAAATAAATATGCACTAATCTGGCATAAAAATTTTGATAGAGTTTCTGGAATTTGAAGACAACTGTAACTGATGAAGCCAATGCCCTTGTAACAAGCAGTTTTAAATCAAAGTTTACAAGTTGATGGAGGAAAATTCGAAAGTACCGGTACATTAGTAATGTCAGAGACGTCTACTTTTCAGGAGGGATTTTACGAATCTAAGTTTACCATCCTGTATGATTTACCTCCAGTAATAATTAAAAATCGAACCAACAAACTTGTTTATTAATTCTAAAAAAAAAAAATAAACAAAAAAAAAAAAAAATTTACCCGAGTGGAAATATGTTCCCATGTGAATGTGTCAAAATTTAAGGCACAAATTTCTTGAGTATAAATTCCAGGAATATCTAAATACCCAGCAAACACATACATAACGCCATTAATGACACAAGCAGAATGACCATCTCTTGCAACAGGAATCGTTCCATTTACTTTTGGGGTCGTCCAGACACAGGTATCTGTAAATAATCACAAAATAATTTCCACGTATCCCAACCATTGGTAAAAAGAAAATCAATAATGACAATAAATGGAAAAATCCATAAATAAATAGAAGCACAATCAATATTGGTTTTCTTATATGCACTAATTTATCAAAATATTAATTATATTATTATTTCTTATATTTATTTTCATAAAATATTTTTGCTTCCTCTATATATATATATATATATATATATATATATATATATATATATATATATATATATATATATATATATATATATATATATATATATATATATATATATATATATATATATATATATATATATATATATATATATATATATATATATATATATATATATATATATATATATATATATATATATATATATATATATATATATATATATATATATATATATATATATGAGAGAGAGAGAGAAAGAATTTGCTATAAAAAAATTTTTGCAGGGAAAATAAAATTTTTTTATATATTTATTTTTTCACAGAAAATGACCATTTTGCTGAATGTTAATCAGTGAAACAGACTATTAAAATATAAATTTGCTAAATATATCATTCAGCATCTTCAAGAATAAAGACACAATAAAATAAGATATTTTCATAGCTCTTTCTGAAACATTATTAGAAAAAAAAATAGATAATGATAATAATAATAATACAATAATGACTTACTAGAAATGAAAAGATTTCTAGATTTTAACTTACCTGGATCAAAACAATATAATCTATTGCAAGCTCTAACTTCATTTCTTCCACCCCATAAGTATATTTTATTTTTATAAGCCACAACAGTATGACCATACCTTTGAAAAGGTATTGAATTTTTTTTGCCAGTGCATTTGCAGCGTTTCCATCTCAATATTACTGAATAATATATATATATATATATATATATATATATATATATATATATATATATATATATATATATATATATATATATATATATATATATATATATATATATATATATATATATATATATATATATCCTTCTATGCGCAAAGGCCAGAGGCCTACAAATTTCAACCAGAGTTAGAAAAAATTTTATCCTGGTCATTAGAGGTCAATGTGTCCAGATACACAGCGTCTGAGAGTGCAAGTCAAAGGAAGTTGGGAAAACAGATAAAGGGAGTGTGTCCAGACTTGACCAGTTGAGTATATGCTATTGAGAATAGAGATGGTTAAGTCTGGGGTTTGAGAGTTGGACAGAGAAAGGATGGGAATGTGTAGAGAGGCGTGTCACATGAGCTCTTCTCAATGGAAGTTTGTGACAGTTCAGAAGAGCAGCGTCCGTTGTAATAGCGATAGCATAGAGAGAGTGACGCAACAATTTGAGAGGTAGAAAGAGTTGGAGAGAGAGAGAGAGAGTGAGAGCCGCAGAGTTGAGACAAAAAGTCTAAGAAGTTTTTTTAGAAAGACAAATAATGTGATCTTTCCAAGAAAGATCATAAGAAAAAGATACACAGAGAATATTAAGAACAGATGAAGGTTTGATTGTGTGTTTTCGAAGAAGATATGATAGTAATGTATTTGGAAGAACTGACTTTTAGAGGTATTGAAAACTACCATGTTTTCGCTGCCCCAATATGAAATACGTGAAAGATCAGAGGTTATTTGCTCCAAGGCCATCCTCCTCGAGTCTATTAACTGCTGTTGGGATGGACATCTTTCAAAATGAAAGGAGTAATGATGGGTTGAGCCATCAGCTTAAAAGTGGATAGGAGATGAAGTAATAAAGAGATAATCAATATAAAAATAATACATACTTATGGGGTGGATGAAATGAAGTTAGAGATTGCATATATATATATATATATATATATATATATATATATATATATATATATATATATATATATATATATATATATATATATATATATATATATATATATATATATATATATATATATATATATATATATACAGGTATACCTCGCATAGTCCGGCTAATTCATTCACGCAGCATCCTGGACTATTTGAGGAAGGTAAGCTATAAGAAAAATGATAATTGGTTCCAATAACTTTATTAACATTTTTTAAATTATCAATGTACTGTATTAATGATGATCTCCATACTTGAAATGAATAATTAAATGATATGAATAATAAAATGACAAATTTGAAAGTTTTTTTTAAAGTAAAATTGAAAAAAAAATATTTAAAGATTTAATTTTTATTACTAAAACATTGCAATTTTAATGTTTGCACTGGTTTCTTCTTTGGCCTCTTCTCTTTATACAAAAAAAAAGGGTGATTATAAAAATTGAAAATAACACAACTTAAATGTAGCATGGATAGTTGAATACTGAATAGTAAACAATGTGTGTCTAGTTTAGTTATAAAATACAGGCTTTGAGTGGAAAGCATGCTTACTTTTTTCACTTATAAAAAAAAATTACTAATTTTAAATTTTATATTATTTTTATATATTATTAATTAATAAGCCAGAAAATAAAAAAAAAAAACTAAGTGAGGTATATATATATATATATATATATATATATATATATATATATATATATATATATATATATATATATATATATATATATATATATATATATATATATATATATATATATATATATATATATATATATATATCATGATCGTTACATTTCTTTTCATCAAGTAGGCTCTCCTTTCACACACAATAAACACTAATTAAAGACAATTCACCCATTTTGAAAAATTATATTTTTAAGATAGCATCAACAACAATAGCCTTGGTGAAGCATAGAGGGGCAGCTTCCAAATATGGTCCCTCATCTACACTTCCACCATCACTACTTGGGAGTTTGTGGTCTCCGACGGTAGGGTTGGTGCCACCAAGACTTTGTAGCAAACTTGCATATATATATATATATATATATATATATATATATATATATATATATATATATATATATATATATATATATATATATATATATATATATATATAATATATATATATATATATATATATATATATATATATATATATATATATATATATTCTTCTAGACCTCATCTCATATTCTTGACCAAAACTAAAGTGCTTAAGCATTCTGAAAACAAACCTTTTTTCTGTTTCCCCTTACAGTGTCTCTTCTCAATTTTCAGCCAAAGGCGGTTGATGTGCATGTGTGTGCAATGATTTTGTTTGCTCTCATTCTCGTTTATTTATCTCCTAATTCTACTGACTATTCTAAATTCCCTGATTGCCTTGGAGACGTAATCAACATTCTAGACCATTTTTAAAACTAATAATCATTCTCTTTGGGTTCCTCTAATAGCCTTCTTATCTCTGTATTGTCTTCCATCTTTTCAAGTATTTTCCGAGAAAGACCCCTGCCTATTGCGAGGAAACATTTGTGGCATTTCAGTGTGCAAGATGATCTGACTTGCAGTCATACTTATTTGATTTCTCATGGAATGATTATTGCTTCCCTGGGAGGGATCCCTTGGAGTGTGCAGAGTGCATTACTGAGATTATTCTATATGATGCGGAGGTGTACATTCCATAATTTTTCCGAACAAACCTTGGTTTAATTTCGCTTGTTCTAGTGCTATTTGCTGCAAGGGCTGTCTCCCGGAATTACCATCATCTTCAAACTACAAAAACTAATGCAAATTATATTTTATCCCAAAATCTTGCAAAATCTATTCTTCTTAACACCAAAAAACTCATTTCTCAGTACAAAATGTAATAATCTTTCAGATTTTTCTCTTTCATGCTCTTTCTGGCATTTTGCAAAAACTGTCAACTCTATTGAGCTTGCACCCTGCCCTGGTAAACTATTTTGTCTCTCAACTTCAACCTTTCCTTCTTTCTGGTCTCTCATTCAGCCAGTGCCGATAAAGGGAGACCTCTCTCAACCCTCCAACTATCATCTCATTTCTTCAACCTCCGTTCTTCCTTAAGTTTTTAAACTTATCCTTAAGGATATGGGGGTGATTTTTGGATAAAGGGATGGTGGAGTGGGTGATGAAGTAGGACATAGAATAGAAGAAGAAGAGAAGGTGTTGGAAGATCTGAGGGATATTTGGAGTAGAGGAAGTTTAAAAAGAGAGGTGAAAGTAAGAATGTTTGAGGGATGCTATATACCTATGGTTATATATGGGAGAGAAATATGAAGGTTGAATGCAAAGAAGAAAAAAAAAGATAGAAGTTTTTGAAATGAAAGATCTAAGGGTAGTATGTGGTGTTGGTAGAAAGGGTAGAGTCAGGAATGTTAGAATAAGGGAGATGTGTGTGATTGGGGAAGGAGTATGGTTGGGAAAGCTGAACAGAGGATGCTGAGATGGTTAGATAATGTTTATAGGATGAATGAATAGAGAATGGCAAAAAAGGTATTTGTATCATAAGTGAAGGTTGGATGAGTGGTGTCAAGGAATAGAGGAATGAACTGGGAGGAAGATGTATGGTTGATGGAAGATAGGAAAAGATTGGTGAAGGGGTGAGTGTTTGTATGGATGTGGCTTGCAGTAGACACCATCCCACATTGGTGTGTGTGTGCATGTAATTTAGAAAAGTTTGGACCCAAAGTGGAGATTTTTAAAACATTTATTTAAGAATTTAATGGGATAATACTGCATCTTAAAGATAAAACTCGACTTTAACCTCTTTTAGAAATAAAAATAACTGCAAAAATTTTACTTAATTAAAAAGTAGTTATGATAGATTTTGGCTGTTGAAAAATTTAGTCCCAAAGTGGAGGATGAAAATATTTTATAAATTTATTTAAAGGTTTAATGTAATAATATTGCATCAAAATATTAAGACTCAAGGATTACATCAAATGAAAATAAAAACAAAGAAATTTCAATCCCTTCATAATTTTGTTGAACATTTTGAAATTTGTTAATATTCACCCCAAAGTAACGATTTTGAAACACTGCTTGTATTTAATGAAAACTTAATAGTTTTTAATGATATTCATATATATTCCGTTATATAGGAATAATCTTTCACATATTAAAATTTTATGTCATTTTCATCAAGTGTGAGGATTTCAGGACATGATTGAATTTTGAAAGATTTTCTCACTATGCAAAAAATCGCATACGCATATTGTAGTAAACAGATTTTACTATATAATTTTTTACAGAGCAGTTTAACAACTTTTTTACTTCAAGAGTTGCATTTAATTACAGAATTTCAATAAAAAGTTACAATATAACTCTATATTCATTTAAAAAATCATTTAAATGAGTTAAATATTTCCTGAAAAATGGTAAGATTCTAAAATATGAATATTTCTCTTCCAAAACTTACATTTTTGCCATAAAATATTCATCACAGACTGTTTTCCTCATTATTAATATAAATATTTCAATTTTTTGGGTTCAAAAGAAAAAGCATCAAAATACATGGTCTTCTTACGAAGATATTAACTTTAGAAATATAGTAATACTCAGGATTCTTGGGCCCAGACTTTTTAAATTATAATAATAATATGCTTCCACATCGATAAAAACTAAAATACAATATTGTCAATGAAAAAGAAAATATGATATTGGTCAAACAACTGACACAATACAGCCAAATTCAAATTGTTGGCACATTCAAAGTGAAGAAAGAATAGCCAAAAGTTTTTTTTAAAAAGTGCCGACGATTTGGGTATAGGTTCGAAAACACCAAATCATTACTTCACTCTTATTTTAGTTCTCACACGCAAGTACACACACACAAAGAAAGGGGCCTATATTAGGAAAAAAAAATTTTTCATTTATAGACAGGAAATTTTTGAATCATTAGAGGATGCAACATTCTCAATGACAGTATTCTATTTCATCAAGCTTAAATATATCTCTTATGTTCAATAAATTTAGTATCATCTCGAGCAGATGCATTCAAAATATTATTGTGCACTGTTTTTTCAGACCAAAAAATCTACACAAAAGAAGCTTCAAATATATGAAAATACAAAAAATTGTATCAATTCGCAAGTAATAGATCCTAAGTTTAAGCTTGGCTGGTTAATAAACATATTTGTTAAGAATGAGTAATATATCTTACCTTTTGTAAGTCCATAAATACACTAATTTTAATACACAAAACAGCCATTAATCTTACCTGTGTCTAAAACATATACATCAATATCATCTATCTCTAAATAATCCAAGTCATTGCAGTAGCCACCAAATGAAAATACTTTGTCTCCGATTGTAGCTGCAGCATGATTAACTCTTTTTGGGCCACCTTCAATCCCTACAGTCCAGTACATTATTTAATTTCAAGTTTTTAAACTCTTTTAATATTTCTAAAAAGTTTTAACTTTCTAAATGCTGCAAAAGAAAAATTATTAAATAAAAATTATAAGAGATTTTAAAAAATTATTCAAATTATAATATTTTATTCCTAAGTCTAATACCAATAAATGAAAAAAAAATCACTGCAGAGCCTGGAGAGAACTGTGGAATTGATATTCCCTGAGTAAGGTAGTGAGATATAGCCCAAACAATAAATGGTTGGTGTCTTGTACCTGTTATTTTTAAACAGGGCAAATCCAGGAATGAATAATATATATAATTTATACAATAGGTGGGATTGTAGATAAGTTGAATCCTTATAGATATATTTTGTAACCTGAATTTCTCATTGGAGGTGAAGGGGAAGAAGACCAGCTTCTGCAAGTAGAGCAGCTATAGGGGAGGATCTGAAAGCTCCCAAGCATATTCAAAGAGCTGCATTTTGTAAGATATTGAGTTTCATTAAGATTGAGGAGGATGCAGAGCCATAAATTTCAGCCCCATATTTGAGTTTATTCTCTATAGCTGCTTGATAATACTGGAGTAGTAGTGCTCTATTGGCTCCCTAGTACACCCCTGAAATTCTCTTCAACACATCGATAATACACAGACAGGAAGACTGAAGATATTCTATATAGTATTTCCATGTTAAAGGTCCATCTATAAAAAAGACCTAAGTATCTGTGCTTTATTACAAGGGAGAGTTTTAGAGTTTAAAACAAATGTGGGTATAAAAGGAATTTTCCTTCTATTTAGGCACATTACTGCACTTTTCTCAGGGTTGATATGGAGGCCACAGGTGCTTGTCTAAAATGAGAATGAATGCACTGCCTGTTGCATTATAGTTTCAGTCACCAAAAGTGAAGGTGAGTAAACCAGGAGTGTTATTTCATCTGCAAAAGCAAGAATTTTCACCTCCTGTGGGAGAGGTATATTTTGTAGTATGACTGTGAATAGTAAGGGGCTTAAAGATAGAACCCAATGGAACTCCTCTTTGTTTAAAAAATCTTCAGTACCCCAATTTTGCCATATGTGACATCTCTGCTCTGTCACCAGCATTTGACACTCCATTCACCCAGTTTAGTGACTTTAGTGAGGTCAATTTTGTCAAGGGAAGAAACCTGGAACCTGAGGAAGTACCCCTTCCTAGTACTTTTAAGATTTCACCAATAAATATTTTTGGGTAATTGTTGTCTTGTAATTAATATAAATGCCAAAAGTATGGCAGAGCTTGAGACATAGTTCTAGCTCCAAAGATATAAAATGATGGTCTGCGATAGTTATTCAGGAAAAGGATTTTTAGAACCAAAAACCCCACCTTCTTTTTTGCTTTAGTAAGCAGTTGTTATTATTATTAAAAATTGGTTGAGACTGTTTGTGAAAACAGAGTCCAAAGACAAGGTAGCCAACAAAGTTTTAGCTACAATTTATTTTTTACTTTAAATATTATATATTTGATTTTAAATTAGATTTATAATCAAATTTAATTTTTACAAAAAATTGTAATGTAATTACAATGGCCAAATGAAAAATAAAAGGTAAAAAATGTAAATTTAAAAAAATTTATAATTTTTTAATACAAAAAAATAAAGAAAAAAATAAAGAAATTTTTTTAATTCTTTCACTGGCTTTTACATCATGCCACAAACGTTCTGTGAGTTGCATGTTCACCCGTGTCTGGGTCAACAAAATTGAGTGATTAACTATTAGGTGTTGAAAGCCTTCGTAAGTGTAAGCAATCGTAAGCTTCGAACAATCACTAATAATTGTAGTACCCAGAAAAATAATTTTTATATTTATATATATATATATATATATATATATATATATATATATATATATATATATATATATATATATATATATATATATATATATATATATATACATTAGAAGAAAAGAGAGAGAGAGAAAAGCAATACGTAAAATATTATATGGAAAACTTAACAAGCAGTGGTTACGTCTATTTGCTGGCCATTAGGCGTAGTTTTACCCTTCACAGTCCAGGTTAGGTTAAATCAAACTAGTTTGTTAGATCTAACAAACTAGTTTGACTTAACCTAACCTGGACTTAAGGGTAAAACTACGCCTAGCAGCCAGCAAATAGACCTAACACACCCAAATACCACTCTTTGCTAACTATGCCTAACAGCCAACTTGCTTATTATATATATATATATATATATATATATATATATATATATATATATATATATATATATATATATATATATATATATATATTATATATATATATATTAAATTTTTAATTTTTTAAAATTTAAAAAAAAAATTTTTATAACACAAATGATCGAACAACCTTGTTGTAATAGAAATTTGTAGGCTTTATTGTTAGTTTCAAATTCCTACGTGTAGTTCCAGCCATACTCGCAACAGGTAGATATTTTGTTATTTTCAGCAACCTGGTCTCATACGAAAAAATCCACTACAGTGAACGCTACAATTACCTATTTTTAAAGATAGAGCCATGGATGGAATCACTGGTATTCTGGGGGTTTAAAAATATATGTTCCCCATCCACTGATTGAATGAGAACAACAGGATATGATGTGCCTGTAGAAATGGATACCTGCATAGAATTGTCAACTGCTGTCATATTGGCGGGAAGTGTTGGGTTAGTTTAGCTCTAGCCTCATTTCAGGCCAGGCTAGGCCTAGTAGTATCAGACGGCTGTTTATCGTGGTGTTTTGATAATTTTGGCCCCGAGATTTACCTGTGTCTTCCAAGGAAGCCGATACGTCTCTTTAAGGATTGAATGTCCCCCTCCATATCTTGGAGGGAGGGAGTACAATTTGTAGCCATCTGATGGGATAGGCCCACCAGGGAGCTTATAACAAGGTTTTTAACACTGTACGTAAGAGTGAGACAGTGAAAGTAAGATGTATAGAGAGAGAAATAAGGGGATATGAAAAAATGATAAACATCAAAAACACGTGAAATAAGGACAACGAAATATATTTCCTTCCTCTAGGATAGCTAAAGGGAGAATCCCAACAGCAACATTCTTTGCTTTTCTCAAAAAATATGAAAATGTTGGATAATTTATCCAATGATAAATGGGATTCTTTAATTAAACTTTTCAAAGAGAATATAGTACAAGAGACAAAAAAAGATACTGACAAACAGCAAAGTATAGATACAGCAAATTAGTAATGAAATCGAATAGCAGTTTTGCTTACCCTAAATTATGACGTAAAGTTGCTAACCCAAAATTAAATTAGCGAAATAAACGGGAAGAAAACGCGATAATGGTGGTTACGTCATTCAAATCACCCTCAACCGAAAAAAAAGTTGCTAGATTTAAATCAATTTACCATTAACAGGAAAAAAGCTGTTTAATCACGTCTACGTCTGACATTAGGCAGAATTTACAACATTAGATTACAATGACTAATATATTTTATTTTTGCAGGTAGTTATTTCTTTTCAGTTCCCCCATTAAGTTTGAAGATGGATGAGTTACGGATGAGGAACTCGTAGCATGATAAAAATTGGAGTCATCTCCAAATATTTTTTAAAATTAAAATCGTTAGCTTTCTATAGGTATTTTCATATAAGCAATAATAATATTTTCGTTTTATGAAATGTGTTTAATTATTACCCCACTATATTTAACAAATTTTATCACATTATATTGAAGTGAATACTTTAAAAATTGCTTCTCTGAAATGTATCAACTTTCTTGCATGTGTGATGACAAAATACGCATTAATTAATTGTTGTCCCTTTTATTGAAAACTGTTTAAATTTTTTGAAAACTTTCTTATGTACAATAAATTTAATCTCAAATACTACTACTACGTTTTGTGCTCTAATATATTAAAATACCAGGTGTGAATCGCTGGCAACAAGCCGCACCTCCTCAAAGACATCTTAAATAATAAAGTTAAAATAGTCTATTTCGTTCCTTTGGTCAAATACATTGATAATACTAGTTAATTTTTATATAATACCCGTATCTGAAAAGGGTTTCAAAACGTCACCGAAGGTAGTAAAAGGATTGAGGTAAAATCTTTCAAAGGTTTAGAAAATTTATTGCAGTTATTTTTGTTTTCTAAATTCTAAAATATCGCTAGGACACACCAGGATGGTCTGCGCCCATCCTGGCTACGGCCTGTCTATATCATGTTACCTGTTTTCCCTCTAATATGCAATACCGCTCTTAATTAACAATGCTCTCGAGGTATGTTGATCCAATCGCTTTGATTCCCCTGTAAGTAAGAAATCTTAGAGCAAATTTACGAGTCGTGTGACCGCTCATACTAATCGTCCAGCAGCCTAGTTTGTACGAACTGTTCGAACTTTGCTGCACATTTTTCAATCAGTCATACATTTGGCTGATCTCATTAGCTTTCATATTTACTTCCACGCTGAAGTAAGTTTTGTCTTGACTTTACACCTCACTTTCAAGCAATATTTTATTCATATGCATTAAAAATTTGACTCTGAAACATCCTCATCCTCACTATATGGAGAGTAGTGAGACGAATTTTCAAGCGTTTTTACGGATTGATCTCCTTGTTTCCATTACACTTCGACCTGGTCGGTGCATTTTTGACACTTTCGGTCTCAGCACATTGTACATTATATTCTTTGTTAGTTTTCGATCTACTCCGGTGTTTTTCAGTACACGGTAACTTAAAAAAAATTAACTAGCTACTCCACTTCTGGATTTTAACAGAACCGCGTGATGATTTTTAATTCTGAATTCAAGATAACACTGTCATAGTGTATATATAATGCCCTTCATCAGTACTCAGTAAGCATTTCTTTCACTATTTTAAAATGCACATACACATTCAATCAACACCATCAGTCTTTTTCCTGGATATACATATCAGAATTTTAATGGAAAAATGTTTTTCCTTCAACAATACAAATTGCTTATATGATCCTTAATCATAAACATTAAGAAAAGACTTTCACTAGGTAGTGCAAAACCAAATGGAAAAATCTCAATTATTTGCCTTATCTGCAAACTACTGAATAAAATTCTCTCTGGTTGCCTATTCCTGCTTCGGAAAGCCTGTAAGCCTTCTACGAATTCCAGTTTGAGTTTCAAGCTACATTGTATATATATATATATATATATATATATATATATATATATATATATATATATATATATATATATATATATATATATATATATATATATATATATATATATATATATATATATATATATATATATATATAAAGGTAATAATTTAAGTCTGCTAA
>SEYY01022969.1:42500-47500 GCA_009176605.1 Armadillidium nasatum | reverse complement strand
GCTCTCAAGAGAAGGTGGAGCAGAGAGATATTTATAGGCCAATACAAGTAAATTAATCTGCAAAATAATCAGTAAAAAATTAATGAGTGAGAAAAATATGCCGATTAATCGTCCCATCATATGTGTGTATGTGTGTGTGTGATGGGCAAATCTGGCAACCTTCGAATCCGAATCCAAATATTTTTGAATTTCTTAAATTCCAATCCGGCTAATTTTAGGATTTCTCAAATCCGATACCAGCTTATTTTGCAATTTCTCAAATCTGAATCCACTTGCTTGAATATTTCAAATCTAAGTAATTTTGAATTCCACGATATATATATATATATATATATATATATATATATATATATATATATATATATATATATATATATATATATATATATATATATATATATATATATATATATATATATATATATATATATATATATATATATATATATATATATATGAGAAGCAGATGCCAGAGGCCTACTGATTACTACTAGAGTTAGAAGTCTCCTGGCTGGTCAAATTGAAAGTCAACAGCCTAATTCCACGACATCTGAAAGTGTGCATGTCAAAGGAAGTTGAGAAAATAGATCAGAACGAGTTCAAGATTTTACATGCGGGGTAAATGTAAGATTGAGCATAGTGTTTAAGTTTGGTGTAAAAAAGATGGACAGAGAAAGGATGAGTGTGCGTAGAAAGGCGTGTCACACGAATCCTTTTCATTTTAACAGGTTCGCGAAAGAAGAATTCAGAAGAGTAGTGTCCATTGTAATTGCGATTACACTGAGACTGACATAACAGAAAAAAATAGAGAAAGTAAATAAAAAAAAAAATAGTCGATAGACGAAAACCCATATATTCTACCTTTTCAAGGAGAGCTATGCAAGTTGAACCACCCCAGATGTTTGAAATAAGCTCTATACAGGGACGAACAACCCACTCTATAAAGAGCAAGAACAGGAGTGAAGTGAAGAGATTTCAAAAGTACCTCAGAACTCACAATCTCATAGAAGTTTGCTTAGAAAGAGAAATAATGTGATCCTTCCAAGAATGATCACAAGAAAAATATTCACCAAGAATATTTAGGACAGACGAAGATTTGAAACGTCATAGTTGTGTGGAATATTATGCTGAGTAGAAAGATGGAGGAACCGGGTTTTTGAGGCACTGAAAACTACAATGTTTTCTCTGCTCCAATAAGAAATTCATGAATGATCAGAGTTTAGTAGGTCTAGATCAATCATTCTTAAGATAATTAATGGCTGTTGGGTGAGAAGGACTTCAAAATAAAAGGAGTAAAATTAGGATAGAGTCAACAAAAAAGTAGTGCATTAATGATGTAATAATAGAATAAATAATGAAAAGCAGAAAGAGTTGGGGATAGTCAGGGTTGGCATTGATTAAATCAAATTGATTTAATCAGTTGATTTTTTATGAAAAAATCATGATTTTTTTGATTTTTTTAAAAAATAATAAAACTTTTTTTTTATATTTTGTTTTATTTTGTCATATTTTTTTATACATAATGGTATAACAGATATATTAGTTCCTTCTTACTGTGTTAAAAAACTTTAAAGTAGTTTATATATTAATATAACTTCCTTAATATTTGGTTCAAGATTTCATATAGGGTAATACAAGAATGATCTTCATTAATATAATTTATCCAATATAGAACTGTTAGAGTTTAGAATTCCTAATATATATTCAATCAATCTTCAACAAAATTTTATTGAGCTTTAATCTAATGCAATTTGAGTTATACAAAAGAGAAAACAGAAAGACAATTTTTTAATTTTAACCATTTAAATTTTTATACAACTTATAAGAAAACAATATTCCTCTATATAAATAAAAAAGAAAGAAAATATATATATATATATATAATATAATATATATATATATATATATATATATATATATATATATATATATATATATATATATATATATATATATATATATATATATATATATATATATATATATATATATATATATATATATATATGACTAGGGCCACAGCATAAGATTCATCAAAAAATGCTGTATAGCAAAGGACTAGGAGTCAGGGATAAGAGGAAGAAGACAACCGTTAAAGCATTCCTTATGAAATAGGATGTTCTTTTATTACACTTTTCGAAATAAATTCACTTGATACTTCTTTATTCAAATTCAACATTAATTAAAGTAAAAGGAGCAGCTATCTTCTATAGAAACTATCAGTTGTTTTTTACCGATACAGATGGTTAAATTATTTTTAAAAAACCGATACCCGATACCACAAAATTTACTGATACTTGACTTCATCCTAATATATATATATATATATATATATATATATATATATATATATATATATATATATATATATATATATATATATATATAATATATAATATATATATATATATATATATATATATATTATATTATATTGAGAGAGAGATACTACTGATAATGATACTTATACTATATTTTATCAGTCCATTCACTTCAATATTATACATGTTCTAATTTTGATCTTTCATTATATTAATAATTACTTTTAAATGAAGAAAAATCGCATTTATTTTGCTATCATAAAAGTTAAAAGAATTTAACATCAATAACACATACCATAAATGAAAGCAAGCCAGTCAATATCGTAGACACAGACCAAGCAGGATTCCAAGTGTCTGGATGAAAATCTGATATTGAAAGACATAATCTTGTGTTTGTTTTGAATCTTCCTGATGGTGTCATCATCAAAATACTTGGGGGTCTGAAAGGGTATTCTACTGGAAAAATCAATTTTCCATGATAATATCCTCCCTCATACGGACTATCTTCCGGGCCTTCAACTACATAGTGCCTATGAATTTAGAAAATGGCTTATGTTTAGTTTAATTACTAGAAAATAGTTTGATCAATATATATATATATATATATATATATATATATATATATATATATATATATATATATATATATATATATATATATATATATATATATAATATATATATATATATATATATATATATATATAATATATATAATAATAATAATAATAATCATTTATACCATGTAAGTTTACTAAAAAAATTCTGAAAATAAGTATATTAAAAATACTATTTAAGAAGCCTTAGACGATGACGAAAAAAAAAAAAAAAAAAAAAAAAAAAAAAAAGTATTTCTGAAAAGATACAACATTTGGGTGCAATAGAGCTGAAAAGAAATTAAGTGCAAATACTAAAGCAAAAGATGTAGGCAGGTAACAAAAAACTATGAAACCTTGTAGAGGATATTGTTCTATTTAGAAATATAAGCGAAGATTTATTTTTATTTATATATTATAATTTAAAAGTTTTAAGGCCAGTTGCAATACACATAAAGATGTGAGCAATAAGGAGGAAAGTGAGAAGATGGAGGTAGATTCTAAGAAGAATTTTTGTAGTAGGTATAGAGAATTAGCGGGTGAAGTGAATGTATTTGTCAAATTGTTTGGATAACATGATGTGATGGTGGAGGTAAAGGTAAACAGTCTGAGATGGTGGGAGAGTGTAAAAGATGCAAATAAGACCATCAAAAGGGATTTTGAATACAAAAATTGAAGGAGAAAGGGGAAGCCCGAGTAAATGGTGGATTGCATATAATGTAAGGTTGGTAATAAAATATTTCCCTAATAAAACACCGTTATATTTTGCTATATTTTGTAATATTGAAAAAAAAAAAAAAAAAAAAAAAAAAAAAAAAAAAAAAAAAAATCTAATATAATTTAACAAATTTACAGGTTACCACTGCCATATGGATTTTGCATTAATGGTTGCCAAGATAGTAAAGATCCAATTCTTAAATGTACTAAAACAATTACATATAATAATCTACATCAAGAAAATAAAATAAAAAATATGAAAACAATTATTCCTTTAAAATATGACAAAATAGCCAAAATTTATTTTATATTTCTTTGCACACTTTGATAAGTTTCAGTACCTTTTCAGCCCAAAAAGGTGTTTCTTGGCTTACTCCACACAAGACAAAATATATATGATGGTATAAATATAAATCATATAAGTTGACCATGAGCTTGCAGGATAGCAATTAATTGTTTAAAAAAAAATTACATTCTTCCCCACCCTCCCCTACCTTGTGTAAGTTTAATCTTATTTATCATTTTACATTTTTATAAGCTCCCACTAACTAAAAAAAAAAAATAAAATAAAATAAAATAAAAAATAAAAAATTCGAACTTCTCCCGTCACAGAACCTATATAAGCAAATATTTAGTTAAAACTGTAACAGACGCAAGACAAATAATCATACAGTAATTACATATACTTTGGGATATCAAGATATTTAAAATGTCAATGGTATTTTGGTCAGAGAATAGATATCAGCATGTGGATAAAGGCTTATGTAATGGAGCTAGAAGGTACAACAAAAAACAAAATCGCTGCTTCTTCAAAATTAACTTAGTTTTTGGAAGATTTTGAAAATCTTTCTTTCAGTGACTGATATCAAGGATTCAGTTACAGGGCATATAAGCAAACTTAGGAAGTGGTTTTCTGACTACTTTCCAGAGCTTGATTCACATAAGTTGGGTAGTGTGAATCCCTATAACTAAAATTGCTGGTCCAAGAAGAGTCTGAATCCCTGGAAAAGACACTTCTTGAACTTCTCCACAATAAACTTGAATTACAGAACAAGGCAGATCTTTCAGGTTTTGAATGCCAAGAGAGTCTTCCAAAATTGAATGAGAATATGAAAAATGGCTTCTGCCATTTGGAAAAATCAATCTTTGAGAACAAAATTTTCCTTCTTATAAACCTATAAAAATAAAAGAAAAAACAAAAATATGCTGAACTCCCAAAGACCGTATACAATTTCTTGTCATCAAACAGACCTAATTTTGATGTATCAAAAATGAAATAACATTTTACAAAACCTAAGTATTAATATTTTTTAATGAAATTCTTTAGTTTCCTAGCAAGAGTTTTGTTAATTTTCTCTGCTACTAT
>SEYY01022969.1:32500-37500 GCA_009176605.1 Armadillidium nasatum | reverse complement strand
AGTTTGAAAAAATGTAAGATTTAAAATTATCAATTTAACCTGTATTTATACATATCATTGTTATTTTATTGCTATTTATCAAACTTGTATCATTTAGCTGCATTATTTAAAAATTATTATTTTGTTTATACTTTCAGTCAATATGGCTAAAAGATCGGCTTCTGAGTATTTGAATACTTTACAATGTTTCAGGATAGGCTCGAAATAGCTAAATGTAACATCTTCAATCAGAAAATTAGAAGAGAACCTCCGGGTGCTACAAGTAAAAAAAATTTCAACCAAATCTTTTTGGAGTATCTAAAATCAAAACACAAAGATGAACATTCACTAGCAGAAAAGGAGCGGTCAAAAGAAGCAGAAAGAGAAAAAAATCTTAATTTTCTTATATTTTGTTTGAAATTTTTTTTTTTTATTTGACTGATTGAGCTGAAATTTTCAAAGTATGTGAATTTTTTCACGAAGTTCTGAGTTGATTTCGAGCATTTTTTTGAGTCTATAACGGTTTGAAACTTATTTGGACCCAAAGTTGAAAAAAATGAATAACTGGGTCAAACTACTGGTCCACATGAGCTGAAAATTTAACTGAATACCTTTGCCCCAATTTCTTGCATTGGTGGGAATAGATTTTTGATATCACGTCTAGAAAAAAGTTATAAGCACTTGAAAAAAAATTTGCAAAAATCGTACCCTTCTGGAGGAAAAAATTATTTTTAAAAAAAAATTTTTTTTTTTTTTTTTTTTTTTTTTTTTTATTTGTGAATATTGTTTAGAAGAGAAACAGGGCAACAATTTTTATTTAGTGCATTTTTAAATGACCTTTGTTTGAAGAGAGATATAGCCTCTCAAACTTTGGGAATTTTTGAAATTTGGCCAAAAATGGACCTTTTTGAAGGCTATATCTCAAAACCAACGAATCTCATCGAATAAAGTACACAGAGGAATTTGTAGCCCCACCCCTCCTCTATACACACCAAAAATAGGAAATGTTATAGTTGTATTTTTTTAAAAAAGATTTTTTCTGAAAAGGTGGATTTTTGTAGTTCAAAAATTTTTTTTTTCTATAAATGGTCAGTTTTTGGCTTATAACATTTTTTCTATAACTCTGGGAACAAAAGTCTATTAGAGGCTTTTGTAGCCCATATAATTTTGAATAAATAGTCCAACTTTCAGCTCATTCTAAAAAGTGGTTTGGCACCGCCATTCTATTGAAAAAGGGTAAAATTTCCATAAAAAAAACAAAACAAAAAAACTTTTAACCGCAATAGACTCGGAAAAACGCTAGAAATTGACTTTTCTTACCGGTAAAAAATCTATAGACACTGAAAGTTTCAGCAGAATCGACTGAAAATTTAAAAAAAAAAAAATTTTTTTTGTATAATTTGCCATTTTAACCCCAGCCAGTAACCCCGGTTTTCCCTGATTTTTAGCCGGGGCTGGGGTCAGGAAAAATGGCCGGGTTTGGCCATGGCCCCGGTCGGTTCATAAATATGGCTAAATATTCTTCAATAAAAACCTATTAATAATCAGAAATAACAAAAAATAATTTGTATACAAATATCTTACTATATTTAATAAGGTAAGTCCTCTATTAATAAAAGGGCTAATCAACTTGATCAAAGATCTGTGCTTAAATCCTGAATATTTTATTTTTTTTTTTTTTTTTAAAGTTCACAGCATATGGTTATTATACCTTATTTGAGGAGAGGAACTTTTATAGGTTATTTTTACCCAAGATTTGCGTGACTATTCATATGTATTGCAATGAAAATTAAAAACTAAAATTTGAGAATCTAAGTGCAGTAAAGTTAAACAATATATTTATCAAAATTTAAAGATCTAGATTTATGGGGTAATTCACTTAAAAAATCTTCAAGATCTTTAAATAATCTGTGGAATAAACAGTAAAAATAGGAAACAGCCTAAGTCTATTAATATCAAACATGGTATCTCATAGGTTCCATAATATATATTTTATCCTGGCACAATTAACAAATAATTTGAAATATAATACAAAATGGCAATCCACAAGTATGATGAAAGATTAGTAACTGTAAGTACCAGGGGAGTCTTTTTTTTTTCAACTCTATAAAAAATAAAATATATTAAAATGAAGTAAACCTAATGAAATGTTAAAAAGTACCTTTGTACAATAAAAATACAAAATACCTAAAGATGTTACTTTAAAAAATATGAATTATCATAAACTGATGACACTATTTTGAATTTTGATAGAGCTTGGTATATCAATAAACAAACGATACAAACGATTTGTAAAAGGCCATAATTTTTAAAAAAACAAAAAGCTTAATAACAGGCTTAAAGGAGTCTGCCCACTACAAAAGTAAAAACTAGAAAATATTGGCATTCAAAAATTTTCACACTGGCTCTTGTTTTCTGAAGTTCTTGTATTCTAAATAAATAAAACTATCACAAGCATCTGTTGCATCAGAATTCACGATATGCAAATACATTACTCTGCCTGCAAAATAATAGCCTACATAACCTAATTATCTATTTTATCAGCAAGATTGGCTGTCCAACTTTCAGCCTTTCAGGTCGAAGGCGGAGCTGGGAAACTGATGTCATTTACCATTTATTTCCGGCAGATTTATGCTTTGTTGCAAAATTGTACAAATTCTTTTTTTATTATTATTAAACGATGTTGAAAGAAATTTAAATTTTTAATCATACACTACTAACATAAAAATATGGAAAGTAAAGTAGCTCACTTAACAGAACTATTATAAATAGCAAAAATATCGTAAAAAGACTGAAAACCCAACTTTTGCATAACATGTACAGCACATTCATTTTGTTCATAGTTTTACTTTTCCTCCAGTGTTAGAACTTTGATCATAGTTAAAACAAATGGTGAACTTAGGTTAAAAACTAATAATATAATTTGTATATTTTATTTAGTGGTGCGAAAGCAAGAATTTGGTCAAAAAAGAAAATATTCGAACACGATATTTTCTATGTTTATATCCAAATTATAGAAAGTTATTAATTTCGAGTATAGACTTTATCGTCTAGGATTTTGAGTGACACGTTTTTCATAAGACGGTGCAAGAATTAGGAAAGAAAAAAAATAAAAATACCGATAATGTTTTCTTACACAGTTTGAAAAACTGAAACTTAAACAAGGTTAAATTATTAAAATTTTGTATGAGGCAAAAATTTGTTTGTTAATAAACATTAATTGAAACTAGCTAAAAGTAGATTTGTCCTTATTTAGTCAGCAATATGTAAGTAAACCCTGGCAATTTATTCTCTGACTTTACAAGTATTTGTTACACTGCTTACAAAATGCAGCTGACATGGAATTCATTATATAGTAGAATAATTTTAATATTATATTATATGGATTTCTTATTATTAGTATTCTATGACCGAACCATATCCAGTTTTCCATATTGGAAAGTAACTGACCGTTGAACTTATTTTGACGAGCTTGAGAGAAAAGCTGTTTTCTGTTCGTCCACAGACTTATTAAAAATTTGGATGAGCGCCATTTCATTATAATATATACACACACACACACACACACACATATATATATATATATATATATATATATATATATATATATATATATATATATATATATATATATATATATATATATATATATATATATATATGTTCTAACCGACACAATTCCTCACCCACCTCGTGCCATCAGAATCTGTAGTAAGTCGGCATTTCTTGTTTAATTCTCTTGCTTAATTATAATGCGTGTTATTTTATAAATTAATCATTATGAAACTAAAGGTTGTTATAACCCTTAACGATATACTAATTATTAGTTAATTTTAGTTAAGATAACAATTACTAAAGTTGTAATAATGATGCTTTAAAACGGCACGTAGATTAAACCGACCAATGAGAAGCTCCTAAAGTAAGACGCCTTCAAAAGATGAGGAGAAAAGAAAAAGAAGGGGCAGTCTAGCGAGCGACACAGTCTTGGGTAGGGGCTCGCGCTCTGTAATCCCCCAAGGCAAGCTAGATGAAACAAACAACTAATTAAATACCGAAATTAGCAATCACTGCTAATTAATAAACAAGATCATAAGTGCGCAATCCTGTGTTTAAATATATCTTGTGATTTATTGGAAAATAACCATTACTTTGCTTGGGGCATTGTTGCCTCTCATCTACCATATCATTTTGCATATGTGCATTTTTAATAAAGGAATACGAAGATAATTGCGTTTGGAGTTAATTACCTAAATTAACATAGTCCATATATATATATATATTGTAGCCGCAGAGCTTTCCGCATTTACTGTAATTTCTATACTGTGGTTTTTCGGAGGCAACTCTGTAACGTTCGAAGTAGAAAGCACTATCGCTTTGTTAGGCTTTTTAAAAGTAGACTTCAACCGTTTTGTTTTGGTGCATTTTCAATTTGTTATCTGTTTTTTTTTTTTATCTGTATTCATCACCAGCCTGTGTAATTGTATGGTATTTCTACACCGTAGATATCAGCTACAATCTGCAGTTGCTTTATATGCAGTACCCTCCGTCGCAAATCCTTGCCATCAAAGCTACCGCGGATCGTTGCATAGCAGTGACATCCTCAGCCTTACTGAACTTTTTCATTTGCTGGCACCAGCCAATTTGGCAACCCCACTAGCTAGGGTTCATGTTCTTGTTCTGGAACTTCTTGTTCTTATTGTTGTTCTACTGCGTAGAGCCAAATCATTTATTTTGTTAAATAAAAGAAAAAACCCAAGCCTTCGTTATTACACCCTCAAATCTCAACCAACCATCTAACAACCATAGATCTTGACCAAAGATTGTCGACTATAATATATATATATATATATATATATATATATATATATATATATATATATATATATATATATAATAATATATATAATATATATATATATATATATATATATATATATATTTTTTTTTTAATAAATTTAATAAGTTAATTTATTAATTAATATATATATATATATATATATATATATATATATATATATATA
>SEYY01022969.1:27500-30000 GCA_009176605.1 Armadillidium nasatum | reverse complement strand
ATATATATATATATATATATATATTATATATATATATATATAAGAGGGGTGAATAAAGAAGAGAAGAGAGAGGTGGAAATGGTGATGGATGAAAGGGGGATGTTTTTTTTTTTACTTTAATCGAAATGAAATTGAAGGGGGAAGGGAGAGTTGTCCTTTGGGAAGCATAAAGAGGTTTACGCTGGAGTGAATGAGAGGGTTAGAGCAGGGGAAGGAGTGGGAATTGTTATGATAGATGAGTGCTGGAGGCGTGTGAAAGGGAGTGGAAGCGTGAAGGCTAGAATAGTCTGGGTAAGAATAAAGTTAAGAAGGGAGTTTTGGATTTTTTCATATGTACTTATGCGCCGGTGGTGGGAGTTAATGGATGGGGGAGAGAGGCATTTTTGGAGTGTCTGAGTGAATGGGTGAGGAGTTTCTGATAACAGGGATTAGATTTGCCTGTTGCGAGGGTGGGAAAATAGAAGTGTGTATAAGATAGTAGGACCATCTGGAGTAGAAGGGATAAATGAAAATGGGACCGAATTGAAAAGAATGTGTACAGTAAGGAATCTGATGATAGGAAATACATGTTTTATGAAAAGAGATATTCATAAGTATACGTGGGCGAGTGGAGTGAAAGGGGAAAGGTGGCTTTTGGATTATGTGTGCGTGAGATAGGACGGTAGGAGTCTGCTGTCAGATGATAATTTAATAAGGAGTGCTGCGATGAGTATCTCGGACCACTACTTGGTAGTGACGAGAGTAAGAGTTAAAGGGGGTTGGGAGAGTGAGAGAAAATGTGGTGGAGGTGGTGAGGGTGGAAAGATTGTAGGATGGGAGGGGGAGGTAATGGGGAGCTTGGTAGTGGGAGTGGAAAAGGAATGGAGTAAATTGAAAGGATCATTGATTGAGGTTGCTAGAAGAATGTGTGGGTAGATGTAAGGGGAGTGAGTTGTGGAATATTTTGGGGAATATGCCGAAAAGTAAAAAAGAAGTCTTTAACATAAGTCTTTAACATAATTTGGGTATGAAGGAGGATAAGGATTGGAAAGTGTATAGGGAGAGGTATATGAAAGTTAAGAGGGCAAAAAAGAAAGTGGAAAAGGAGTGGAGTAGAAAGCTAGCAGAAAATTTTAAAGAAAGAAGTAAAATGTTTTGGAGGGAAATGAATATAGTGTTGGATGGGAAGGAGGAGCGAGGAGAGTAGATGGTGAGTTAATACAAAGTAAGAGATAGGTAGGAGAGAGATGGAGAAGGTACTTTTGTGAATTATTGAATAGGAGTAGGGTAAATGGAGAGGGGAGAGCCGTAAGGAATAACGGGGAGGTAGTGACTGGAGAAGAAAAGAGGAGTATTAGAAGAGAAGGAGATAGAAGCAGCAGAAAGAAAAGTGAAAAAGGGAAAATCGGTAAGGACGGATGGTGTATATGGGGAGATGATAAGGGAAGGAGCTGGAGAGGTGGTTAATTGGCTGGTAAGAATGTTTAATGTGTGTTGGGGAAAAGGGAGAGTGCCTAGGAATGGAAGGATGCTTGTATAGTACCTATATATAGCAACAAAAAGATTTTAAAATTTTTTATGGTTAAAAGGAAATTTTTTTAGCGTCCGTGCTTAGGATATGTCATGGAACAGTGGTTTAAACACTGGACGACGAATGCAACGGGCAGCAGATCTGGTCTGATTCGGTAAGATTTACGAGTTCATCTCACATAGTAGATGGTGCCGAGAGAATTCGAAATTGTCCACGTGACTTCAGAGTTTCAGTTCAGCAATAGTTAAAATTATTATAAGGTTAGTAACTTAGTACACTTTGTATCTCGTATACAAATATGCTTTAACACCGACTGTGAGGAGATACTCGTACAGTGATTATATTGGCGGAAAAATTCGCCAAAGGTTTCTTTCTACATATCGTAAATATTGCATAGGGTTCATAAGTTCATAGGTTTGTTAATAAGTTTTTCCATAGGGGACATAAGGTTTGCATTTGGTAAATCTATGGGAAATTCCTTATGGACCCCAGAGACTTGTAACAAAAATACTATGGTCACCTTTGATTTTGTCGTAGGGACCTACTGGGCTTTGATTGCGTGGGACCCTATGGCAACCTATTGGTTTTATCATAACCTTACTAAAAAATATTTGTGTTGCTTACCAAAATTTTTCCCTATTTTAAATTTTAGTTTACATCAGTGTGTTCCAGGCTTTCTGAAAATCTTGCTGTAACGAGAGTTAAATTCAGATTTTCGTGGAACACACCGGATAGGCTATAAGAAATATGTCAAAATTTGACAATCTCTTAGAGAGAAAAAACAAACATTTTGCGCAGTATAAAAATTTGTTCGTGTCTACATTCCACAGCTACTAAACATATAAAAATAATATAGCAATCTTTAAATATGTCTCTCCCACTCACGGGTCAGAGTTAATAGTAAACATAAAGTTCGAGTACTATGCGTTTGTATAAGCCAAAATGTATAACGCATACTTTAATAAGCACTGGGTTAGATGATGTGCCATA
>SEYY01022969.1:10000-12500 GCA_009176605.1 Armadillidium nasatum | reverse complement strand
ATATAAAGGATAGATAAATGAACATTTTGTACTTACATCTTGACACTGTTCTCCATAAAGTACATCAAGAATGATATATTCTGAAAGGGTACTGTGAGGAGCTGTCTCTAAAGCTACTTTCCTCCTTCAGTATAAGGTTATTGAGGGTATTCTTCATGGCTTTCTCATCGAAAGGAATTTCTCCGGAAACGATTTTGTTTAAAATCTCCATCAGAAGAGGATATACACTATCGATTTTGTTCAAAGGAACCCCCCCGAAGGAGATAATTGCCGCACTTACAGAGTACTCAAGCATGTATCCTATTACCTAATATTTGATAAATAAACTCTTTTAATAAAAACAAATTTTTTTTTTAAGGTGATATTTAGACATGAAAATTGTACACTGAAAAAATTGTCCCAAGGAATGGTTGGGACAAGTGGCAAAAAATGTTACAGTAAAATTTTCCATAGGAAAAGGACATGTTTAGTATAAGAAAGTCACTTCACCGATTTATTTTCTAATATGAAAATAAATTAAAAAAAATTTGTAGCGACAATTTTGCCACTTGTCCCAAGGTGATATCGTTAGGACATGATTTTTTCAGTTTAACGAGAAATCTAGTTCATTTTAAAGAAAACTTTAAAAGTCCAGCTAAAAATAGGAATTACATAAACGATAGATAAATATCCTATTATTAGATAAACTATTCATATATATATATATATATATATATATATATATATATATATATATATATATATATATATATATATATATATATATATATATATATATATATATATATATATATAATGAAAAGTATAACACTAAAACATTAGGTATTTATGCAAATTAAGTAACATTACAGCTATTTTTTTTTAATGATAATATTCTCACAAACTCGTAAAAAATGAGTTTGTTTTTATTTTATAAAGAAAGTGCCAAAATGAACAAAATGATGCTTTTTACAAACGAATATTGTAATATACTCACATAACTGGCCAAAGGATCTGCAATATCGACGAAGGCTTTTGGAAGTGGTGAAACAGAAACTTCTGTCAGATATTCTAAAAGAACTTCCATACTCTGAAATCTACAGTTATTCTGATATATATATATATATATATATATATATATATATATATATATATATATATATATATATATATATATATATATATATATATATAATATATATATATATATATATATATATATATATATATAATGGAGAGAGAGAATATACACAAATAAAACCAAACATTTAAATTCTTATTTCTTTTATTTTCTCTTGTTTTGATCAGTTTTTATTGATATCATTGAATCTTAATGAAAATTGGTGTGAATTAAGTAGGTGGAAGAAATCAGAAAAAAAACTACAAATTTTTCGTTTTTAGTTGTAGATAAATGGGGAGCTTCTTTAAAATGATGCAAAATGTATTAACTATCCTTAATAACATAAATTGTTCAAAACTTTTATTACTTTTATAATTATTTTGGAATATTTACACAAAATTTTCTTCGTTGTTAACTGTAGCAGGAATTCAGTACGCTTATTAAGTAAATTTTTTATTTTACTTTTATCAGATAAGTTTAAGATATTATGTCTTGAAAATCTACTTTATTTATTTGTCATTATGACAAATCTATTTAATATTTGAAAGATCAGAGAAGGATACTATAAATATACTAATTTTTTATTCTCTTTCTTCAAAAGTAGACTAAACTTGTTTGTAGTATCAAAATTTTAAAATACTACTCTTCTACTATTACATAATAATGATAATAAAAAAAGCCAACATTCATGGAACTTTAGAAGGTGTGCAAAATATGTGCTTATTTCTCTTGATTGTATTACCTAATTACAAATATTTCCCTTTGTCTATGTTCTTTCCTTGTCGTTAAATAAAATAGAAAAATGTAGACCACGTAAAAACATTTCAATATTAAAAAAGGGTTAAAACAAATAATGTAATACGATTTTAGCTCTTGTACTCGTTTAAGAAATATAAAAGTTTCCCGATCTAAGGAAACTATTCTTCAGCTTTGAAAAGTTCTTCTTAAATGAGTATTTCTGAATACGATTAGAAATAACTACTCTTGTATTTCAAGTATCTCTATTATCTCGCAAATATTTACATACAGTTATCATCAAGGGTACTTTGAATCACAACTAAATTTTAAGTTTACAATATTAACGAACGATATGGAAGGCGGCTTCAACATTAGTTAATTTCTCTCAAGTTTCTGACAATAATAATATTTTATCCAGAATATTTCTGTTGGGGAGGGATTAGATCTGATTACGCTTTCTTTTTATACCTGGGTATGTTCTAGATTACTATCATATATTGCTATACACGAGAAGAATGCTGAAACAACGAAATTTTCAAAACTTTATCGTGCATTACTATCCAATTAATTAGAACACGTTTTAGTATTGAGCCTAAAATATGTCACAAAATTTATTCAGAACTTTAGTGTTATTATAATTTTTAAAATCTTGAAAGTTGGTGG
>SEYY01022969.1:5000-7500 GCA_009176605.1 Armadillidium nasatum | reverse complement strand
AATATTTTCAATAAAATTTTCAATAATAATAAAGACAATAAGAATGATAAGACAGTTGCTGCACCCATTTTACCTAGTAATAATAATAATCGTATTGATGATTTCAGTATTGGAATTAATATTCTTGAATGCTATAGATTATCTGATGTAATAATATTAAGAATAGAGATAATAATCTTATTAATAAAAATATCAATGGTTAAAATAATAGCAGGTAATAATAATGTAATAATAATAATAATAATAATAATAATAATAATAATAATAATAATAATAATAATATTAATAATAATAATGATAATAATAATAAAGCTAATAATTAAAGTATTAATAACAATAATGATAATAATAGTAAAAATAATAATAATAAATAATAAATATAATAATGATAATAATGACAATAATAATAGTAGTAATAATAATAGTAATAATAATAATAATAACAATTTAATATTACTAATGATAGTAATAATAATAAAAAATAATGACAATAATGATAATAATAATAATAATAATAATAATAATAATAATAATAATAATAATAATAATAATAATAATAATAATGATGATGATAATAACCATAATAATAATGGATCAATACGAATTTAAGTACCTTTTTTTGATTTTTCGCGCATATGATTTTATTGATCTTTCATTTTTTATGTCATCTGGGAGATTGTTAAACAGAATGGTAGAGGTATAGCTTACTGCTTGTCGCGCTTTAGTGAGCCTGTACAAAGGCGTTTTTAGGTTATTGTTGTTTCTTAAGATTATTCCTCTTTCAATTTGATTGTTTTGGTGATTTGTTTTTAGGAATTCGCATGTGTTATTATTTATTACTTTGTGGATTTCCTTTAGGAGGGAGAGGTTTAGAAGATGATCAAATTGCAATATGTTAAGTTTTTTGAATAAAGGTGGTGTATGACTATAAAGGTCTCTACTGCCGCTAAGAAGTCTTATGATTCGTTTTTGCATTGTTATGATTTGTTGTGTGTTTGATTTAGGTGTTGTTCCATATACCGAGAGACAGTAGAGTATGTGGGGGTGAATGTGTGTAAAATATATTTTGCGTAGAACATAGAGTGGAATGGATTTTACTAATTTAACAAGGATGTACATATATTTTGCAAGTTTATTTACTAATGTGTTTATGTGTTCTTTAAATGTTAATTTTTCATCTATAATGACTCCCAGGATTTTCGCAGTATTTGTTCTGGTTAGTTCAAAATCTTTTAGTTTTATTTTAAAATTATCTCCTATATTTTTGTTGCTTATTGTAAGGTAAGAGGTTTTTTGAATGTTTAGTGATAGTTTATTTGAGTCGACCCATCTCGTGATGTTTGTTAAAGAGCTTTCAACTTTTTTGGAGAGTGTTTCGGGGTTCTTGTCATTGATCAGTATTGATATATCATCTGCGAATGAGACAGAGAAGGAGTTGTGTGAGTTTATTAAGTCGTTTGTATATATTGAAAATAGAAGCGGAGCAAGTATGGACCCCTGTGGGACACCAGTTTTTATTTGTTGTGTGTTAGAGAGTATATCACCGAACTTTACGTATTGTTGTCTGCCTTTGAGGTAAGTTTTAAACCACTGCAAGTTTAGGCCATCGAAGCCCATTCTATTTAATTTAGTTAGTAGGATATCATGGTCTATTGTGTCAAACGCTTTGGTGAAATCTAGTAGCAGAAGGACGGAGGAGTCTTTATTTTCTAAGTTTTTATAAAGTTTTTCGGTCAAACAGATAAGCGCGTCCGATGTTGAGCGCCCTTTTCTGAAGCCAAACTGGAAGTCGCTAAGTAATGAATTTGAGGTAAAATATTCAGTCAGCTGTTCAAATATTATTTTTTCGAAAATTTTGCTAACCGTGTGTGTAATGGATATGGGTCTATAGTTTTTAGGTAGGGAGGGATCGTCTTTCTTAAATAGAGGAGTCACACGAGAGATTTTGAGGGAAGAGGGGAAAACACCCAAAAAGATTGAAGCATTGAATAAGTGAGCTAGTGGGATGGAAATGATGTCAGCCACGAGTTTGTATTTGTGATTTGGGACGCTTAAGATATCGCATTTTTTATTTTTTAGGCCTGCTATTATATTTTGGACATCTAATGGAGTAATGTTTTCGAAAGTAAAATGTGAGTTGCATTGAGGTAAAAATGATTCAAAGTTAGTTAGACCTGCTGAACTGTTTGTTAAAATTTCGGTTCCAATATTGATAAAATAACTGTTGAGAGAATCAGCGATTTTCCTTTGGTCTGTTGAGACTTCACCATTTATTAATAATTGGTTTATTTTGTGGGTATGTTCTTTGTTTTTATTTATGAGGTTGTTTATGAGGCTCCACGTTGCTTTTGTATTGGTGTTTATCTCGCAGAATTTGTCAGTGTAATATTTTCTTTTCGCCTTTTTTAATAGTGCTTTTAATTGGTTGCTATAATTGTTATATAATTGAAGGGGATGATTCCTCGTTTATAATTACGGTAGAGTTTGTGTTTTTGATTTA
>SEYY01022968.1:27500-37500 GCA_009176605.1 Armadillidium nasatum | reverse complement strand
ATATATATATATATATATATATATATATATATATATATATATATATATATATATATATATATATATATATATATATATATATATATATATATATATATATATATATATATATATATATATATATATATATATATATATATATATATATATATATATATATATATATATATATATATATATATATATATATATATATATATATATATATATATATATATATATATATATATATATATATATATATATATATATATATATATATATATATATATATATATATATATATATATATATATATATATATATATATAAGGTAACAAGAGATTCACTAGGTAAGGTGTGAAAACTGAATCAGCAAAGATCTTATGAAGCTGATTCAGATTTCAAATTAACAAAGGAATCAGAGAAAAAGGACTTTGGCAAACTTTCAACATGTGAATATCAATAATGTGGAATGCACACTTTGAAAATTAGTTATAATTTCCGGGGGGAAAAAATTCCTAAAATTTCTTAAAAATTTCCGGAAAATAAAAAAAAATCCAAAATTTTGGGAAAATTTCCGAAAAATAATTAGCAAATCTTATCAAGTGTCTAAACTTTTATTCTTTCTTGAGCGATTCTTTTTTTTTAAAGGAAATTGCCAATCGAGAATCGATAATCATTTAATTTGTTTTATTTTATAGTGGATTAATACTTTATTTGAATTCAGTTTCGATGTTTTTCCGATTAGTGCCCCTTCATATATTTCATCCAAATGGACAAGATGGCATGTATTCAGTGGATCAACATAGTGATGTCCCCATCTTGTCCCAACAATTTTCAAGAGCAAATATTGCTTTAGTCATATCAGTTTAAAGTAATTGAATTCCCTATGACTTTTGTATTTCTATTTCTTTCAAATACAAAAGTAATAACGTAATAAAATAATACAAATATAAAAGAAAATGTGCGCTAGATTTCAAAGGAACAAAGAAAGCATGATAAAGTTTATTGAATTGTTTGTAGCGTTATGTTAAAGCTGAGAATCTCAAAGGCTTAACTTTTTAAAGTTCTGTAATCCACCTTGGAGAAAAAAAAAAGAAAAAGAAAAAGTGATTTTTCGTTTAGGTTGGTACACTAGATTTCACTCAAAGGGAAAAAAAAGAAAATGTGATTTTACGTTTAGGTTGGTACATTAAATTTCACTCAATGGAAAAAAAAGAATTATTAGTCATATATTTATTTAAATATTGTATAGTATTGCTTAGAATGACTGTGGAACTAAGACAACTATCACAGGTCACTGTTAGAAACAAAGAAAATAAAAAATTTAACAAATATTTTGCGATGGCCAGCAAAGACTGGCTACAAGATTTTATTTGAAGCCGAACAGAGATTTTTCAATCCTAAAGGCTAAAACTAAAAAAATAAAATGTCAATGGACCATAATTGTATTTTATTTTTATTTTTTTATTTTTTTTTTAATAGAAAAACTAGCAGAAACCTTCGATTAACAATTGACGCCAAACTCCTTTTTCAAGTGTCATTAGACGGGAATTTTATTACTCTAAAAAAAAAAAAAAAGAGATTTCATAATTTAAACTCATTGAGGAAGAGATTACCTTCTTTAAGTTGTCTGAAAAAGATTATCTTTTCTTTTAAATTAAATATATAGATGGAAAAATTAAGCTTATCTAAGCAAAAGGAGCAAGACTATAAATTAATTTTTCTTGGGCCATAAAACTTAATCAAATACAACAACCTCCATTACATTTTTTCAAATAAAAATTCTACCCAGCAATAAAAGAAGAAAAAGTTTTACAATAAAGAAACACATGCTGAGAGAAAATTAATAATAATAATATAATAATAATAATAATAAAAATAATAATAATAATAATAATAATAATAATAATAATAATAACTAACACAAGCTAAGAGAAAATAATAATAATAATAATAATAGTGATAATAAAAACAAAACAATAATAATAATAATAATAATAATAATAATAATAATAATAATAATAATAATAATAATAATAATAATAATAATAAAAACAGTAATAATAATAATTTTAATAATAATAAAAATAATAACAACAATAATAATAATAATAATAATAATAATAATAATAATAATAATAATAATAATAATAATAATAATAATAATAATAATAATAATAATACCAAGGTCAAGCAACGCCAACCAGTTGTTGTGCCCATGTTGGCGTTGCTTGACCTTGGTTGGTTGCTCCTGTAACGCAGGAGCCCCAGCAAAATGCCATGTAGCCCCAGTAGGGGTTCCAAGCACCCTCCTATGGATTTCTAATAAGTACCGAGTTGCTACAGGGATTCGAAGCATAAGAACTTGAAAAACTGTTCTACTATTCCTTCTTAGAGGCGGCGTAGCTCAGTGGTAGAGTCTTATGTTCACTTTCTAATGGCGACGCTGTTGTCAGTGGTTTCGAATCCTGGAGTGCGGAAAATTTTTCCATGTATTATATATATAATATATATATATATATATATATATATATATATATATATATATATATATATATATATATATATATATATATATATATATATATATATATATATATATGTGTGTGTGTGTGTGTGTGTGTCATATGTACGTTTGTGTACAAAATAGGATTTACACAGCAAGCCACTAAGAAATGGAAGTCACAAGAGTTCCAAATTTGAAAACTGCTTCAGAACAGATTACAACGATCAAATTACTTAAAGAGAATTCGTGCGAGAAACTTCTTTCCTTTAGTGATTTTTTTTTCTTCTTTTTTTTTCTTCTTTTTTTTTTTTCCTTTGTAATCTTGTATTGATTTATTTTCTTGCAGAGGTTTTAATATATTTTAGATTATCTCTATTTATCATTCCAATTTTTATTAAACTGAAATTGATGAAACTTTTCGTATATTAGAAAGAAAATTTTAAGTCCATTACAGTTTAAAAGTTCAAAAATACTATTGCTGAATAGTGAATATATTTGTACGACAAGTATATTATATTGTGTTTTTCACTGCAAGATAATCCTAACGGGAATTGATTTGCAATTTAAAATCAAGTATGTTCATCAGGCCTCACGCTCTTTCGTGAGCACTTTTTGTGCAATTTTTTGGTCATTCCCGACTCCTTATGGAGGTCAGTGGACTCCTTTTAGGGTCTGGTGGCATATCCACTATATTCGAAGTTTGTAAATGAAAAGTAGTTGGGAAAACAAAGATAATATGAAAAAATTGAGTTTAGCGCTCAAGTATAGGGTTAAGGAGCTGAACAGACTAAGGATGATCTTGTGTTCTCTCCTCAATGGACGTGTTATGAGACTAAGTTCAGAATATATATATATATATATATATATATATATATATATATATATATATATATATATATATATATATATATATATATATATATATATATATATATATATATATATATATATATATATATATATATATATATATATATATATATATATATATATATATATATATATATATATATATATATATATATATATATATATATATATATATATATATATATATATATATATATATATATATATTTAAACAATGATATAATCTTATGGTCAATTTAATAAATAGGTGAGTGTAATATAAGAATCAAATTTCACAAAACCACTCACTGATCGGTGGTCAAGGGGGCAAATTATAATGTGCCATTCATTTGTATCTTCAATGTTTGAAGTCTCAAATGTCCCCTCCCCCCGTTTCCCGAAATTTATTAATATTTATTAAATTAATCATTTATAACATTTAATATTTATGACATTTATCATTTATTACATTTGACATTTATTACTTTTGGTATTTATGATATTTATCATTTATTGCATTTATTATTTATTACAGAAGATTTTTATGATATTTATCATTTATTACATATATTATATTTTACATTTAATATTTATCATTTATTACATTTAATTTATTACATTTACCTGAAATTATGCAAAATAGCCTATTATATTTATTATAATACATATATAAAAAATTATTAGACCTAGTAGATCTATTCTCATATATATTTTGACAGGTAACATTAAATATTTATGCTTATATATATAAAAGTAAATCATTATTTAGTTTTTCTATACTTTTTCTTAATAATTTTTCTTAAACTTTTTTCTTAGTTCTTTTTCTTAATACTTTTTTCTTAATTCTTTTTCTTAATTCTTTTTCTTAAGCTTCTTTCTTAATAATTTTTCTTAATACTTTTTCCTTAATACTTTCTCTCTGTACTTTTTTATTGATTCTTTTTATTAATACTTTTTCTTAATACGTTTTTCTATATTTTTCTATACTTTTTTCTTAATTTTGCTTCGCTTTTTATTTTTTACATAATTTATCGTTCAACTGAAAAATAAAAGTGTACCGTGACACAACGGTTGAAGTGAATGATTCACGTGCTTTAGGGCTCCGTTCGAACCCTACCTACGAAGTAACTGCTTAGAAAAGTCCCTCTCCTCGAATAGGGCAGTGTCCGTGAGATGTGAACTTTTTATCTAAAAAAAAAAAAAGAATTAAAAAACAAATAAATAAAAATTCTATCAAACTATTGAATCAGACATTTTTTTTTCTTTTTTTTTAATTTTCACCTATTGCAGTTTTAAACAAGTTTTATAATTATAATTATGAAATCTATGGACAATTTAACCCATTTTAACTTATGTAAACTTTTTTTTGTTTTGTTTTTTTAAATATACCTTGACTATTCCTGTTGGTTAAATAAGGCACATTTTTTAATATTTTTGACGTGCAAGTTCTATATAAATATATAATATATATATATATATATATATATATATATATATATATATATATATATATATATATATATATATATATATATATATATATATATATATATATATATATATATATATATATATATATATATATATATATATATAACATTACCATTGGTACAATAAAGCAAATGTCTTCTTAAAATTAGTCACAGAAAGTAAAATTCGATAATAATGTTAGAGTGAATTTGTGAAAGTATTAAAGAAAATAGATGAAGTTAATACTTTTCGGATTTTACAAGATAATACAAAGTAAAGTGACCAACCCGGGTAAGACTAGCAAAAGAGAGCTGGACAGAGTATCGATGAAGTTTTTTGGGAAGATAAGTCACATAACCTCTCCTTAGAGGAAAAGAACTACTACATAACCATTCAGAAATACATTTTCGGTTGTAATAAATATATTGGTGCAAGGATTTCAAAGGTTAGCGAGAGAGATTGGAGAAAATCAGTATAAATGGAAGACTTTATATGAGAAAAGTACTTTCAACAAGGACAACGTAAATAAAAATACCACTGCCTTTTGTGGCATGTTTCAAATAAAGATGGGAAACGCAAGCAACTATTTTAATTGATGGGTTGAAGAAGTTTTGAATGTGCATCAGAACACTTAGCTTTTTAGAAACTTGTTTTGTAAGAGAAAATATGAGATATATCCAACAAAGATGACGAGAACAGGAAATAACAAGAATTTTAAAGCAAAGAAAAATTCGACTGTGTTGTTAATGAATGTGTTTAGCTGCGTAAAAGATGAAGTCCAGTAGATAGATGAAGGAATTAAATTTTTGAAGCTATGGAATAAGTTTATTTCTCCTTCCCGAATTAGTAATACGAATCAGATCAGAGGACATCAGTCCAAAGTAATGTGACCATATTTTTCTGACGAAAATTCGGGACGCTTCAGAACATTGTTCCACCCCCCACCCCCCTCCAAATACACTGCCCGTAAGGGTTTTAAGGGATGTATAAAGGAGGAGGATTTTTAATATAAAGAAGAAATACGAATGTTGTTTTCGAAAACAAGTCATATGGGTTATTAGTTAAGGACAGTCTACAAAAAAAAAAAAAAAAAATACATTTTTGCCTTCTGCTCCCATGCGCGGCGCCCTCTGACTGTGTGGCAGTGTGTCACTGCCTTCTTCTGCTGTCTGGCTGACTGACTGAATAAATAATTTTTGCCAAATCTAAAAATCGGAACAGAGAATCGGAACACGGCTTAAAAAATCAGGACTGTCCCGAAAAATTCGGGACGGATGGTAACCTTAGTCTAAAGCCTTCATCTTAGCATCAGACATGTGTTGCTAAATAAATTGCTTTTAAGAATGAAATGAAAATCAAAAAGTAGATTCATGGCCAATAAGTGTGAGCAGATGAAGAAGTGACAGATAGGAAAGGTGGTTAATGAAAAGGAAGAGGGTGGTGACTTAAAAAATAATTCTGAGGGGCACCACAATTAATACGTATAGTTAAGTGGTAGAAAACCCTAACAGCTACTTTTACTCTTCCAAAATGGAAATCATAAATAAAATTGAAAAGAAAATTTGAAATATAGAAGGAGAGATTTGAAAACCAACACTTTTTGCCAACTTCTATCGAAAACTTATTATAAACTTAGTACAACAATAATAGTTTCCTACTTTTATGAAAACTAGAGAACTAATGGTCAGAGAACTAGAGGAGGTTTGAGTTTAACTGTAGAATACGAAATACTTAAGAAAATCCCTATGATGATGAATTATCTCTAAGGCGATCAGAGATGCACAAAAGTAGCTACATTAACTGATCAAGGTTATTATGGATAATGAATTGGTGTACCGTCAGGACTATATGAACGCTATTAGCAGTGAAGAATACTGAAATATCTCACATTGGAAATGATTTCAGAAAAGAAAACTTTTAAAAAATGTTTTTTAATTAGAATTAGTTACTATAAAATTTTTGGATAGCCTGTAGGTTTAGGACAGAGGTGAAGAACCTGCTGCCTTCTAAGTTTTAAATAGAAATAAATCTTAATTTTTAAGCAACATAAATTGCAATTAGTTATAATACTACATAACACCTGAAGGGTGACAAATGGAGCTTATTGAGTTGTCAGAAGATAACATCCATAAAGCTCTGTTAGAAATTAAGGAAAATCCTGTTGAAATATGGAAAAAGGATGAAGAATATCCACACCTTCTGGAACATGCACGCCTATGGATTTCATGCTTTTCGTCAACATACTGTTGTAAATTTGTATCCTCTATTTTGCCGTCGTCTACCGTGGCTCGAACGGTAGGTGATTGACTCACGTGCTTGAAGGCGCCGGTTCGATCAAATTTCGGGATCCTAGGTATATACTACCTAGAAAATTCCTCTCCTCGAATAGGGCAATGCCCGTGAGATGTGAACTTTTATTTAAAAAAAAAAAAAAAAAAAAAAAAAAAAAAAAAATCAGAACTTCATTGAGAAATCTGATGTCAGATGAGTATCAGGAGAAATCATTAAACCTCCATTTTAGAACCACATATTGCAATGTTGTCCAAACAAAAGAAATCATTAATTAAATTATTGCAAAGGTTAGTACATAAATAAATAATTAATTAAATATATAAATAATCTTAAAATGATTATATTACTTGATAGTTATGAGTTTTAAAGAATATTATATTTCCTACTATTGTAGGAAATAGTCACACACACACGCATATATATATATATATATATATATATATATATATATATATATATATATATATATATATATATATATATATATATATATATATATATATATATATATATATATATATATATATATATATATATATATATATATATATATATATATATATATATATATATATAATATAAAATCTTGAAAAGATTAAATTAAAAAAATTTTAATAAATTTAATAATATTTTATTAAAAGTAAAAAAAAAAAAATTTTTAAAAGAAAAAAAGTTTACCTTTGAATTGAATTTCTCAAAAGGATTTTAAATTTGGCTATTTATTTCTTAATTATTTTTCCTGCTCCAAATAAAATGAAAACCATTAAAAATATTATATATATATATATATATATATATATATATATATATATATATATATATATATATATATATATATATATATATATATATATATATATATATATATATATATATATATATATATATATATATATATATATATATATATATATATATATATATATATATAGGGTGTTGCAAAATTAGAGATACAAAATTTAACAGTGAGTAGAGGAGGGCAAAATATTAACGTCTTATACACATGTGTCCACAAATGTTTAGTTTACAAGACAGTGATCATAAATGTTTAGAATAGTTATACGATAGAAAATCAAACACTGATAGGCAAACCTAACACATATTGTTCGCAACCATTATTTACAATAACTTTTCGAAGTGTCTATAGCCAACATCAATGCACATAAGATACCTACGTCATTGTTACTGTCGTATGTTTTCGAAGAATCCTGGCACCTTGGCACTATTTCACTATTTGCAGAAGCCACTACGATTCCTGCTACGAGATTCTCCTCTGACTCGACAGTTTTGTCATAAATGAGGCTCCTCATGTACTCCCAAGAATAGAACTCAAGAGGATTCATATCTGAGAATATTTCAAGCCAGGACACCGGATCATTCCGTCCAATCTATCGATTTGGAATTTAAACATCCAGGCAATTTCTTACGCTAATATGAAAATGTGCTGGAACCCTCTTGTGGTTGGAACCACATTCATCTGCGGATAGCTGAGGTTACATCCTCTAATAATCCAGGAAGTACTTTCTGATGAAAGTAGAAAGCAGCGAAGAAAGCGTAGAAAGTAGCGTTTTAAATTTATTAACCAATTTGTTTTACAGCTTTAAAAGAGTAGCATTAATTGAAATCTTTATTTATTTATTTATTTATTTATTTATTTATTTATTTATTTATTTATTTACAAAAGGTTTACAGTTTCATTCAATTATTTCGATTAAATGGTAAATGAAAAGAGTAAATATTTGGATCGAATAATTAATTACAGAAACGCACGCAAGCTTTGTTAATTGAAATTAATGACCAATTCAAACAGAAAGCTTACACACACGTACCTACACACACACTCATATACATACAGCCCTGCACTCACACGAAAATATTTATAGTAAAGAAAATATTTATATAGAGAGCATCAAACTCCTCCAAGCTGTTTTAAACTGCGAATAGTTTATCCCGTCAGAATTAGCACCTATTCTTGTGGGAACAAAGTAGAGTTCCATTCTACGTCCGTGGCATATATTTCCTACATTGCTCCTGGAAACTTGGCAAGAAGGAATAATTTTTGTCCACACTATGTAGACCATTGATAAAATCTTCCATCCCTATTACTACTTACTGAATCGTGTAAGGATTTCGTGAGTAAAAGTATCCTTTGCTCTCTGTTCATGGGAAGGATTTCTTGTCTTCTCCCACACTCAAAATTCCTCAGAGAGATACTTCCATAATTGTTTTTTTCAACAATTAATTAACATAAATAAATCAAATAAATCCCTGCATCATGCGGGAAATGGTGTAAATAAAAAAAAAAAAAAAAAAAAAAAAAAAAAATCAAATACAGAGCTTGTAATTTGTTTTGCTTATGAGACCGTGGCTTAAGAGGTAGAGTGATTGACTCACGTGATTGAAGGCGCCTGTTCGATCCCACTTTGGAATCCTAGGTATATACTACCTAAAAAAGTTCCTCTCCTCGAATAGGGCAATGCCCGTGAAATGTGAACTTTTTTATATAAAAAAATAAAAATATTCAAAAAATTTTAGGGAAATAAAGAATATATTTTTCATAAATTATTTTAAATTTAGGGGAATTTATTAATTTTTATTTCTTAATTTATTTGAAATTTACCGTTATTAAACACTTAGAAAATTGAAATTTTGGAAGGAACTGAATTGAGATGCCTTTGAGTCCCCTTCTCTTAATCTGTTACCCATCCAAATAGTTCTGAAGAATTTTTTTGAGAATATATTACAAAATGCGTAAAGAATTTTCTAAACTCTACTTAAAAAAAATTTCCGGCATATTGTCACTTCAGTTATTAAAATAATGTTTTAAGGTTAAGTATTTATAATTTATTTAAAAATAAATATTTATTATTAGATCAAGAGAAGTTAATTTTATTTTGC
>SEYY01022968.1:5000-17500 GCA_009176605.1 Armadillidium nasatum | reverse complement strand
GAAAAACTGCAGAAAAATAAGTAAACGCGAAATGTGAAAACACAAATGGTGGAAAATACTCACTACAAATGGAATTATTACGTACAATAATAATAGAATAACTGACAGACTATTATTACTAACATTTTAACAAGCAGAATACCCTCCACTCTAAATACATAGTACAACGTCCTAACCAGAAGTGTCACCTACCCGAAACACGTGGATAACCTATATTAATAAAAACGTCGTTCCAAATGTGTGTTCTTACTTGGTATATAAGAGAGCTGAAATGGAATATAACAGTTTGAAATGAATTCTTCGAAATAATACTTCGAAGTTATCGAGAAAGCTCGAATGCTCTTTGAATGAATATAAATCATGACGATACAGCATAATTATGCTAGCAGGAGATGCACGAGACAGAAATACGGTAGTTTATATCTTATCGTGTCAGTAGGGCACTTCTCAAAAGATTAATGACCGATTCCTATTGTTGTCAGAGTCAGGCATCGAATAAAGAATTTTGATATTTTATCCTTGAAATGGTCTAACCAAGACAATACAACAACTTTCCTAATTGCTTCCGTTTATAGAAAAATAAAAATCCTACCGTAAAAATAAAAGAAAAATCCATAGATCTAGATACGATCTACAGCAGAATTAAACAGAAACCATAAAATAAAATTTTCAACAAGCTTTGCAAGCTGCTATTTATCAATGTATACCAAAGAAACTCTCGAGTTTTGAAACGGATTTCTTATCCGACGCCACGAAAAACAAAAACTTTTAGAGGATTATCTAGAGTTTGGTAAAAAAAAAATTATGATTTAAAAACAATATACTTTGTTTTTAATTGTTATACAACAATTACCAACAGCAAAAAAAAGAACTAATGCTCAACATATAACCAATGGATATGCAAACTTGAACGATATGGAAGGATGCACCAGAACCAAACTTGTCCAAAACAACATTTAAAAATATTTAAATGTATTTTGGTTTTTTGATTTCTCACCATTGACTAATATGCGTATCAGACACTTAAATTCTTGTGTGACAGAAGAAAAGTCTTGAAAACTGGGCTTTCAGCATAAAACCTAATTAAAAACCAATTTTTTGGGAGATCTCGACAGTACTATACTTCATGGTAGATGCAAGAACAGAAAAGAAGAATTAAAGAGTGAAAAAATAACAACTACAGGAAAATAACAAGAAAAAGTGTATGATGAAGGAACGCAACTTAACATCACATTTCTTGAAAGAGATCAGGAAAACAAAGAGAAAAAACAAAAACAAAAGAAAACATTCTTAACAAAGGATACGTATATGCTATAATAATAATAATAATAATAATAATAATAATAATAATAATAATAATAATAATAATAATAATAATATTGCAAAATTTATATAATATGGTCCAAATCGGAATGAGCAGATGAAAGAAACCTAAATCTAACGTCAACTTAAGTATTTAATATACCTTCACAATATATAGAAGTCTAAGCACTAATATTGTTTATAATAATAATAATAATAATAATAATAATAATAATAATGTTTAAAAGAAAGCCAAATTAAAGAGTGAATCCTTCTTTAAATAAACCAGTCACCTTACAATGTTAAGTGATGTATTGGATATGAGATTTAGGGCATTCCCATGCAGATGTTTGATTGCGGATGCAGATGCAGATGTGGATGCATATATGACATATATACCTACACAGTATTAAGATTTAATTAGGGTAAATGAGTCCAGAAACCGTTTTGACGGAAATTAATGGCAAAAATAAAGCTAACTAAAAACTGCGTTCACATTACATATTGGAAATTTATATATATATATATATATATATATATATATATATATATATATATATATATATATATATATATATATATATATATATATATATATATATATATATATATATATATATATATATATATATTATATATATATATAGAAAGCCTATGTCCACAATCATTTAAAACCTTACGAAGAAAAACAGAATGTTAGTTTGCGATTACAGGATTAGATAGAATACCAAAATGGCTAGTATATATATATATATTTTGAAAGCTAGAATCGATTGCATAGTAGAACACAAATATTCAACAAACTTTATTTTACGCTTAGTAAGTCTTTTGAATATCATAAACCATGAATCACTAGAGAATAATGTATGGAAGTCATGTAAAACTACATATAGTTGTGTTCCCCATACCTAATTTCCTACTAGAATTAAGTTTGTAAACCTAGGAATAAGGTATAACAATGAATGTGTAAAACGAATATGTATTACATGAAAACTTTACAAGTTTTTTTCCCCTTTATTATTGTTTAATTTCGTAAAATCTAAGATCAAAAGAATGGTTGGAAGCTCCTGAAAAATCTCTTTGTAAATTGGCCAAAAGCATGAAAAAAAAGTTCACATATGGAACTTTATTATTATTATTATTATTATTATTATTAATGAGCATAAGAGCAGAAATTGAAGAAAACAGTAGTAGCAGTATTCTAATTATTCATTCTCCCTACAATACCGACTCTATCACAAGTGTGAATTAATAGTTAAAAGATATTCATTCAGGGCTGTGCAGGGGTAATCGGTGCAGCGTCCGTAATCCCAGATCATTTTCGTATATGTTTATGACTTAGGTGAAGCAATTTTAATTTCCATAAAAAAATATATAAAAGAAAACCTCTTGCGAATTATATTATGTTTCTGAACTCTATTAAATATATTCATTTAAATTATTTCTTAATAGGAATAAGATATTAAAATTTCCTTTAATAAGAAAATAAATCATGATCCCCCACCCTTCCCACAACTTAAAACATTTATTTCATAGAGAATGTATACCACTATATAGCTCCTCTCCTCGATTTGGGCGATGCCCGTGAGATGAGAACTTTATATTAAAAAATAATTAAATACTAATATTAATATAAAAAAAATACTTTATCTTTTCATTTAACATATAAAGTTTATAAACTGAAAATAAATGTAAATATATAATAATATGTGTCGATCTTACCAATTTTTTCATATGACATCTAATTTACCTTTCATTTCTACACATCTTTCTACACATCACCACAGCTCACGGGCAGAGCCCTATTCAAGGAGTGGGTGTTAGAGCAATTGAAAAGACAAAACAACTCACAAGCCCCACCTAACGCAAATTTCGTAGGCGATTCTAATTTACCTTTCATTTGCACTAAAAATTAAATAAGCCAAACAATAATAATAATATATTATGATTGAGATATGGTATGATATGATAGAATTATAAGTACAAGCTCACCAGACATTAGATTTCACAATCTTGGGTCGATAGATGGAAAGGTAACTGAAAAATGAAACGCCCCCAAAATGAAACGTAAAATATCAAACTTTATTCTTAATTTCAATTAAAATTATATAAATATTTTCAATACATGATTTGGTATCTAATGTAATATCTTAATCTAGATATTTATTTGATTTGAATTCGGTATCTAATCTGCCACTTTAATAATGATTATTTGAAAAGTAAAATACCAAATTCGTAACTAGAATCAAAAATATTTAATATGTAGGACTATATTTGATTTGGTATCTAATCTAATATCTTAATCTAGATATTTAATTTGAACACTGTATCTAATTTGGCATTTTAAATCTAGATATTTGATTTGTATAACTAATTTATTATAAAATTTAATATCTTAATCTGGATATATAATTTGGTATCTAATTCAATATCCTATTCTAGATATTTAATTTGTATATTATAATCTGTTACACGAAGCTATTTCCTCGAATTTAGTTTGAATCCCCATAAATTAACCACATAAAATTAAAGTTCCTATTTAATAATAATAATAATAATAATAATAATAATAATAATAAAAATAATAATAATAATAATAATAATAATAATAATAATTTTCTTTGGCCATTTAATTTTGATATTAAAAAATTTCACAAGTTAATAAAAATTTTCAAGAAGAATAATTTATCTTTAACATAAAATAAGTTTAAAAAAAAAAAAAAAAAAAAAAAAAAAAAAAAAACTCATAAAATTGATTTTGATTTAATTAAAAATTAGAAATCGAAAATTTAATAAATTTTTATTTAATTTTAAAAAATCCAAAATATTACTCTTGCATAGAGAATATTATATCGAATCGGAATCGTGTGGCAAATGAGAGGTAAAGGTCTCTGGTTCGATTCCGGGATGGGAACTCTAAACTCAAGCTCAATTCTTTTCTTTAAGGGCAAAAAGTCCTAGTTGAGGTGTGACTTTATTAACAAAAAAAAAATAAAAATTTTATTACATGTAAGAAAAAAAAAATGTAAAAAAATATTTAAATAAAAATTTAATTTATTATATATAAATTTAAAAAAACAAATTAACTATAATATTAATACTATATAAAAAAAAAAAAAAAAAAGAAAAAAAAATACAAACTCAAAAGCGTTTTTATCATTTGCAAAACTCAAATTGCAAAAATCATTTCATGCAAAAATTCGAAAAGCAACTATGGAAACATCTTAGTTATAATTGGCCAATTATTTATCGCTTTTTAGTAACTTCAACAACAAAATCTCTGAAAAAAAAAAAGAAGATAAAATAAACTTCAAAATAATACAAGAAAAAGGTAAAAGAATATTCAGAAATTACTGTATATATATATATATATATATATATATATATATATATATATATATATATATATATATATATATATATATATATATATATATATATATATATATATATATATATATATATATATATATATATATATATATATATATATATATATATATATATATATATATATATATATATATATATATATATATATATATATATATATATATATATATATATATATATATATATATATATATATATATATATATATATATATATATATATATATATATATATATATATATATATATACCTCGTTTTACGGCGCTAAAATATTTTTCGGCGCTTGTCTCGCTCTTACAGCAACCATGCGCTGTACAGCTTTTAATCAACAAATTTCCCATGCGGCGTTCAGTTTGAACGCAGCATTCATAACACGCGCATCGCTCTCCACTTGACCGCCAAATTTAATACAGTAGTGTTACAATTGTGTTAATACGCATTTATATTACGTATACATACCTTCACTGTATACCCATATAGACATGGCCCCTAAGACTAGTGAAAAGAAGAGTAAGAAGTCACTTTCATTGGAAAGAAAGTTAGAAATGATTCACTTACATGACCTAGATTTAGAGCATTATGTAGGCCTACTGCATACAGTTGTGAAAGGATTTGAATCAATTGACAATAACTTTGAGAGAAGTTCGAAAGTTGGCAAAAGATTGCTAAACGACATCACATGCTACACTGAAATTCTTCGAGAAAGAAAGAGATTCTCAATGAAGCAAACGTCATTGACATCTTATTTTAAGCTAGTGCCGCAAATACCCGCACCTTCAAATCCTATCATTCAACAGCTATCATCGCCTCAACAATCATCAACATTAACGCTAGACTCTCCACCAAGCAAGAGAATTAGATTCGTTGAAGGGTCAGATGAAGAGTCTCACTAATCCCATTCAACTTCCTTCAATGATATTAATAAAGTTTTTAAAGCTAAAATAGATTATTTTTTATTTTATTTACCCTTCATTACGTATTTTATTTTTAAATTGAAACTGTTATTTTTTGCCTAGCGCTATTGCGCAAATAATAAATGATAGTGTAAACAAGTTTTAAGGTGTTCACATGTTGTAGCGATTGAAAAAAAAAAGCAAGTGACTTGCATTGCGGCGGTGGTCTGGAACCATACCCGCCGTATTACCGAGGTATACCTGTATATATATATATATATATATATATATATATATATATATATATATATATATATATATATATATATATATATATATATATATATATATATATATATATATATATATATATATATATATATATATATATATATATATATATATATATATATATATATATATATATATATATATATATATATATATATATATATATATATATATATATATATATATATTATATATATTAAAACCTACAAAAATCTTCAACTTTCATATAAAATAAAAATATTTTTCAAAGAAGTCAAATTTTATTGCATTTACCTTAATATTTGGGGCAATTCAGGTGCTCGACATATGAATTTGTGACCAAAGCTACGCCCACTTTCAAATTCCACAAACTTCACTGGAGGGAAATTTCTGGGACGATTTTTCTTGGCACTTTCATAGAGCTAAAGCCAAAAATAAGAGAAAATTACTTTATTACTAAACTTTAATTAATTTAATTAAAATTTAGGCAGATAAATTATTAAAATAAAAGTTAATAAGAACATTCTTACTTCTACGATCAAGCAATTGTGATGTGGTAGAAGTTTAAAACTAGGGATGGTATGAAGTATCGGTATCGGCTAGTATCGGAAAAAATTTTTGGTATCGGATATCGTTTAAGTAAGTTTTATAAGTATCGGTATCGATAAAAATCCACTGATACTGATAACAAAAAATTGCATGAAAGAAAACTGATAATATTTGTAGAAAGAGAAGTTGCTCCTTGACTGAAGTTTATGCCACATTTTAAATTCATTATTATTATTATTATTATTATTATTATTATTATTATTATTATTATTATTATTATTATTGAGTAGGAATAAAAGTTGCATTTCCTCAAATTATAGTGGATATATACATACAAGGTGGATACTAATTTTACCGACAAACCCCTGGGATCTTATGGGCAAATTATGTTTAATGAACCCAGGTCAGGAAATGCACAGTTAAGGAGATAACATAGATACCCACCCGTTGTATATGGCAATCTGTGGATGAGTTCAATGTAAAGTAGGCCTGTGTACCCCCAATGGCAGCTTAGTAACAGCTGTAAAATTATGATGATACTTTTTTCTTTACATGTTGCCACTACTCACAGGCAGGGTCCCTTTCAAGATAGGTGCATAATTTAGGAATAAGGAAAACCCACCCAAATCCAAGTCTAAGGTAAAATTCTCAATCAGGTAAGGGCAAACATTAAAGAGAGGAAGATTAAGAACAGCAGGAAAAACAGAAAGTCGCAAGGAGTTACACAGAACAGAGGTAGCCGGAAAGGAGGAGGAACCACAACGAACAAGCCTAGAGTTTGCAATAGTCACACAATGTTCATTCGCGGGCAAGACACCCCTTGTGCTACGAGACCGATGCAATGGAGATACAATGCAAGAGGTCAATTCCCTCGAGTACCTGCCGTTATAGTACCTATAGGAAAAAGATAGTGCACCATTGTCACGTCGAAGTAAAGAAGGTCAGGGAAGTTTGAAAGTAGGGGACAGTTTATTACGTCTTTCAGCCTTAGAAAGGTGAATCCGGAGCCCATCCAAATGTGAGAACAATATTCCATACAATTAGTAGAACGCCTATTATCTTCCCCTACAGTAAAGGGCAAGCAAGCATAGGATGTACATTATTACAGAATAATGGTACTGAATCAGTGACAATGGTGTTATCCAAACCGTCAACAGGCTGACATGGTACTAACGTATGGATGTGCGAACGACAACGGTTGTGAGGTAGAAAGATAGTATCGGGCCTAGTATCCCAACAGACGAGAAACCCATTACACGACGTTCGCCGTCGTCCTTCGGAGGGTAAACACCAGATACCCCCATAGCTGACCGTAGACAGCCCAGTGTTGTTTGTATACCTGCGAATGAGGACAGTAAAAATGGTTTGTGGCTAGATGAACTGGAAAGGACCAACTCGATACGAGAGGTTTCAGTGAACGGAATGTAGCACCCCTTACGTCTACCCTCCAACAGTTTTGCCATTCAGTCTGAAAACACCTTTTAAGAGATACGTGGTAGTACGGAGGTACGTATTGCCGGATTTCAGTGAAGAGGCAGCCAAAAGTGTTACTCTATCGACTAGTTGATTACTAGAAATCCCCAAGTGTGATGGAACCTAGCAAAATTGCAAAGTCTTCTTGTGAGCGTTAACACAGTAAAATTTTAATGAATGATAGACAACAAGAGATTTCGAGAGGATCGATTCTGAATAGCGGGAAGGGCACTTTGAGAATCAGAAAGGATTGACAAAATCTAGGATACTGCAAACAGCAGCGCCACTAGCTCTGCTGTAAAAATGGGAGACACAGAATAGTAGGGAGTGGGACACAATGCAGTCAGGAAAGACGGCCAAAGCTCCCACATCGTCATTGGTCTTAAGATCTATCGGTAAGGACAGCAGTCGTGCCAGTATGACTAGCAAGGTAGGAAGAAAAGCCAGCACTGAGAAAGGTAAGGTGGTCCGTATATTTTGACAATGGCCATGTCCCTTTACAAAACAGCGATGGATAAGGTGACCACAGCACGCACGTAGATATAGTCATACGAGTAAAGCAGGCCAACTCGGAGTAGGACCTGGAGATACTCAAAGATATCAGCCACCACAGAGGCAAAGGGTCAAAATAGTGGGCGAAGAGCCACCGTGTAGAGAATTACAGTCAAACCGAGGGAGTTGGAGTCCATATGCGTATATACAGGGAGCGCATTAGGAGCTCCCTTCTTAAAGGGAGAGACATAACCCTTGCCTCCAGCACCAAGCTCTGCTTCGACGAGGATCGGAAAGCCCAGGTCGCAAAGGAAATAATAATAATAATAATAATAATAATAATAATAATAATAATAATAATAATAATAATAATAATAATAATAATAATAATAATAATAATAATAACAATAATAATAATATTATTATTATTTAACTAACCCTTTTTCCAAGTTTGAAAGGAACAACTAAATCATCCTTTGCATGAAGTATTAAAACAGGTCTATTAATTTTGGTGATGTGTTCATCGCTTCTGAAGTCAATACCAGTGTCTTTTAAAGGGTCTAAAAACAGTTCTTTAAACTTGGGCATTTTCACAAAAATCTATATAAAAAAAATAGAAAGAGTTAAAATAATAATAATAATAATAATAATAATAATAATAATAATAATAATAATAATAATAATAATAATAATGAATTTAACGTCAACATGCAATAAAATTTCGTTCAATACTTTAAAATTTATTTTTTCTTTGGGTTTTCTATGGGAGTCAAATATTGCCAATATTATTTTTAACCCCCTTTTATTTTCTTCTTCTTTTTTTCTCTCTCATTAAGCTTTTTTCTTACGTAAATTATATAAATTAACCCAACAAAAGCAAACACAAATTATTAACACTAAATTCATAAATAGATTATAAAGACCTGAAGCTTTTAAATTAGTAAATCAGAGATCCAAAATAATTAAAAATAATTTAAAAAAAAAAATAAAAATAAAAATAAAAAATAAATTTAATTACCAAAAAGGTAATTATTAACATACTTTGGGTAAATAAGAAACCTTTAAAAGGAAATAAAAAAAAAATTATTTCGAAGACCTTGCCTATTTTAATTCCCACTTTTTAAAATCCTTACTGAAAACGAAGAGTGAATATTAAATATTAAAAATAATTATAATTATAAATTAAATAAATTTATAAAATAAATATTATAATTATAAATTAAAATAAAAAAAAAAAAAAAATTATAATTGATATAATATTCAATATATATATATATATATATAATATATATATATATATATATATATATATATATATATATATATATAATATATATATTATATTTTATATATATAATAATATATATTTTATTATTTATATAATTTAACTTATATATAATATATATATATATATATATATATATATATATATATATATATATATATAATATATATATATATATATATATATATATATATATATATATATATATATATATATATATATATATGCACTCAATTTAAAGATAAGTAATATTTACAACGATTTTCTTTCCCGTTTTACATGAAGGGTATCATAGATGATTCTTTTATGCTACAGATCAGAAACATCCAAAAATGTACCTTATATATACAGGTTATACAGGGCCCCATTCCTAGATTCTTCAGGTGTATGGTAATAATATTTATTTATTTAATAGTTTAAATAAGATTGCTACTGGGACAACAGACTGCTAAAACACCTTTTTTTTTCATTTCTTGTTTCTATTTAATACACAAACAAAATCGGAGTTTTGATCAAGTAATAAAATAATGTATGAAATCGATGAATAAAGAAACTGGGCAATGATGATACCCACATATTAAAAAATTCTCATACTGAAGAATTATACTAGTTCGCTGAAGAGGTTATAATAAAATATGTATTAACAGACGACCACAATAATCAAACTACACAAATAAAATTTTCACTATAGCAAAATAGCAAAATCCAATATCTACAATAACACTAACTCTCTGCTGCACATCAATTTAATCAATTTCTATCACTTCTGCATTGATCATTTTTTGTTTAAAGGTTGCTACAGAGAAGGATTTGAGAATTCGAGATATGGATTTCAGGAAGGCTGTTGGACTAATAATTTTTTCAAAAGGAACCTTCAGTTTCAAATATGTATTCAGAATTTAGCAAAATACCATTGTAATATTATATTTTAAACTATTATTACAACGAATGATTTTCATGCAAACAAGCTTACCTTACCTATTTGAACACATGCAGACTAAGCAACAAGGTTTAGCTGACAGTTTTTTTACATTCAAATGTAAAGGTTACCCCTATGTTTAATCTAAGCAATATTAAAATACAGTTAAGTCACCCAAACTAATAATTATTCTGTATGTTAAGCTAAAACTGAAAAATATTTTACTTTCACTATAAATACTAAAAATATAACAACTCTCATTTCATTCTAAAGCTAATGCAAAAACTCAAAATTTTTAGTTTAAAAATAAGAAAATAAGAATAAACAAGATTTAATTGGAACCAAATAATTTTTCGTGTATAAAAAAAAAAAATAAACTAAACATACAGTACTTAACTACCCAGGTACATATGCAGAAAGTTCAGCAGTTAAGACTTTTATAATCAACAACAACAACAAAAAAGAAAAAAAGAAAAAACATACATACTGTACATATATAAGATACTTATAAACAAAATAATGAAACTATTAAAGTATTTTAAAACAAAAACAAAACAAAAAAAAACACTTACGGCAGCCAAGGGGTGATATTTCACTTCATCTCTAATATTATTGAAAGGCGACTCCAAAATAAGAGCAGAAGGGCTTTTCCCTTCCTGACACAAGGAACCCACAGAATGGCATGACACGCTATTTTAAAAAGAAACTAATAAGAACATATTTCATATTTGAACAACAATGCCACTGAATTACAATTACTCTTAATATTTTTCATAAGAATAATATTAACAGATTAGGTTACCTAATAATGTAATTTGGTAAAAAATGAACAAAAAATATTATCAAAAAATAAAGAGATAATTTACAAAGATTCAAAAGAATGTTGAATGCACATTAATTATATATAAATATATATATATATATATATATATATATATATATATATTATATATATATATATATATATATATATAATATATTATATATATATATTATATATATATATATATATAAATAATTAAAAAAATGGCTCATGTTAAAAAAAAGAAAAAAAATCATAATACTAAAAAAAAAAAAAAAAAAAATAAAAATAAGATAATTAAAGTATTACTATTATTATTATTGGGCAAAGAATACTTATAAATTTCATGATTAACTTAAAAAAATTAAGATAAAAAAATATTCTTACCCTGTTCCCAAAGAATGACCCCAAACGATTAAAGGCGAATTTCCTGTGTGACTTCTGACATAATTATACACAACTTTAGCATCATGTACAACTCCAGTTTCGTTCATAAGAGCTTTAGTCGAATCTGCATATCCTGTTTAGGAAAACTAAAATAAATAAAATTCAAAGGGTGCAACACTAATGGTAAACTAGGAACCACGGCTTTTTAAATAACATAACTGAGTCAATTATATTCAAATTTCTTCTTTCATATAAAAGAAAGGTTAATCATACATTCACGTGCAAGAGAAAGGTCACCAATTATGATCCATCTTTTCAGCAAGTTCCGGTAGGAAATAAATTCATTCATAAAAGATAGATCAAAGGGGAAAAAAAATAAAGAAAGCAAAATATGCAAAAGAAAAGAACTGAGAAAAAAAATTTACAATTCGACTGATGTCCAATTGACGGATTAGTGAAATATAACAGTATCGATCAATGCAAAGCCATTACTTTGCAGATTTTTTTTTTTATTTCTTTCAGACAGGTGTCCAAACCATCACCCTTTACCAAAATGAGCATTATGAAAGAACTATAGTTCTTTACCTTTAAATTTCAAAATAGGATCTGTCTTGTGCCTTAAGCAACATGTAATAAGACCCCCCCCCCACCACCGAAAGCATTATATCCTCCAAAGAATTTGGAGGCATATCTAATTTTCAACTGGATAATTCCTGAACCTTTTTAACCACTGTT
>SEYY01022967.1:140000-155560 GCA_009176605.1 Armadillidium nasatum | reverse complement strand
TATATATATATATATATATATATATTATATAATATATATATATATATATATAATATATATATATATATATATATATATATATATATATATATATTATATATATATATATATATATATATATATATATATATATATATATATATATATATATATATATATTCCATACAAACTTATAATTTATGAAAATACTTTTTCAATTTTAATTTATTCATAAGTTCCAAGTGGTAAAAGTATTAATTAACGAGTGTCTCACTAAAATCTTCAAACCCACTCTTCATTTTCCTATTGTACCCAAACAAAAAAAATATAACTTAAAACTTCTTTATATAGGATCACTTACATCTCAATTAATAGAAATATTCTTACTTTATTTAAATTACATTCCCGCAACACCAGTTCATTCTATAAATTATAACTCCTCAATTTATAGTTTCTTCAGACACAAAGAATTTTTCCCAATGCTCAGATCCTCATTAGTTTATTTATTTAAGTGTGCCAGCTGTAATATGTAGGCCAAACTGGTCTACATTTGAAAGTAAGGATTGATAAGCATAGAGGAGTTTCCTTTAGAACAGACCATCCTCTTTGTTCTCCTGTACACTCTGCCATAAAAGACCATGGACATACCCACCCTTTTTCTTCATTAAATTTTCTGTGTTCATAATTATGGAGAAATCGGAAGAAGAAAAAGGTGGTATCTCCATGGTCTCTTATGGCAGAGTGTTCAGGAGAGGAAAGAGGAAGGTCAGTTCTGAAGGAAACTCCTCTATGTTATCAATCCTCACTTTTAAATGTAGACCAGTTTGTCCTACATATGCTGCATTACAGCTGGCACACTTAAATAAATAAATTAATGAGGATCTGAGAAGCATTGGGATAGATTCCTTGAGTCTGAAGAAAGTGTGAATTGAGAGGGAGTTCCAATTTGTAAGAATAAACTGGCACTGGAGGATTGTAGCGTCAAGTACAGTAAGAATATTTTTAAGTTGGGATGTAAGGGACCCTAAATACGGAAGTTTTAGATATATTTTTGCTTAGGAACAGTAGGAAAATGATGAGTAGCTCTAAAGAAATCAGCGAAAAACTCGTGATTACTTTTTTCCACTTGGAACTTAGGGAATAAATGAAAATGAAAAAGAATTTTAATAAATTCCATCTCTTTATGGAATAAATGCCAGTCAGAGCAAATTTTAAATGCTCTATAGATTCTAGATCTTAGACCTGATAGAATAAACTTAAGAGGTATATTGCTAAAATAGTTTGTAGCAAGAAAGGTAGAAGTAGGCTTTTTATAAACAGATGTTTTAAATATGTTGTTAATATGCGTAACATAATCTAGAAAAATAGGGAATTATTAACTTCTTGTTCCATGGTGAATATCATTCTGTTATGTCTCATTCATATACTGTAGAAGCATATTGACATGAGCTTTTTCCTTGAAAACTACGAAGCAGTCTTTCATGTAGCGGCGATAGAGAAGGGGTTTGAATAGAGTGGGGCATTGCCTGATCCATTGGTTTTCATAATAACAGAGAAAGCTATATGCAAAAGCAGGACCTAAAGGAGAGCCCATAGCCATACCATCAATTTGGATATAGTTCCCCGTCGAAAAGAATATATAATCTTCAACAGATAATTTTAAAAGTTTGGTGAATGAGATGATCCATTCTCATAATGTTTTAATTGTTGTGAAATAATTCATTAGTTATTATGTTGATGGTTTCAGAAATCGGAAGATTTGCATAAAAAATTCAATATCAAAGCTTGTCATGAAGCAAGTGCCAAAAGAAGAAGAATTTAGGCAATTGATAAAGTCGATAGTGTCTGTTAAGGTATACTGGTTTTTAGTTAGAGGATCTAAGATAGGAACTAAAAATTTGGCAAGACTGTAGTTAGGAGAGTTAATATATATATATATATATATATATATATAATATATATATATATATATATATATATATATATATATATATATATATATATATATATATATATATATATATATATATATATATATATATATATATATATATATATTTTGTGATGCATTTTTTGCATTCGCGTCCTCATCAAAATTGACATCCGCATTTTCCGCATCCGCATCCACATTTTTGAAAAATTCAACATCCGCATTCCGCATCCGCATCCGCAAATGTGAAAAAATGACATCCATCTACTATATATATATATATATATATATATATATATATATATATATATATATATATATATATATATATATATATATATATATATATATATATATATATATATATATATATATATATATATATATATATATATATATATATATATTCTTTCCTACTTAATTTTTTCTAACTTTCCTTTTCCTTCAATAGGACAATGACAGATTACATAAAACACCAAGTAGAAATTGACCTAATTTTCAAACAGTGTAAATGATGACGGAGAGTTTCGAAACATTTGAAATATTTAATTGAAAATTTTTTACTCTAAAAGGTCTTATACAACTGTGAGTTATCTTAATAGGATGTTCATACCGGTTTCTTTTAATAGATAAAAACGATTCTATTTTAAATATAATAGATAATTCTAGATAATAGTCATGTATTTTATTTAATATATATATATATATATATATATATATATATATATATATATATATATATACATATATATAAATATATATATATATATATATATATATATATATATATATATATATATATATATATATATATATATATATATATATATATATATTATATATATATATATATATATATATATATATATATATATATATATATATTATATATATATATATATATATATATATATATATATATATTATATATATTATATATATATATATATATATATATATATATATATATATATATATATATATATATATATATATATATATATATATATATATATATATATATATATATATATATATATATATATATATATATATATATATATATATATATAATATATATATAGCCCCGTGTCGTCGAAATCGATTTTCTTGCACATCTAGGGTTTTGTTTCATCGCCCTATGAGGGTATTCAAGAAAATTCCAATTAAAATTTTTTTCCATTTGACAGTGCTCCCTTTTTGACCTCAAAAATCGGAAAAATTGGTAAAAATTGGCCATTCGTAAAGTTCTGTTGCTATTTGTTCTAAATTGTTCAACAGAGCAATTTGTTTAGGGAATAAATGAACATTGATCAATTTTCATTTATTCCCTAAATAAGTTTAATGTTCATTTATTCCTTAAATTAGTTGAATGCAATTTATATATTTCTTTTTTACATTTCAGGTACTAGCATGGAGTCAAATGATAACACGGAAGGCAGCAAGTCATAATGTGTTTGGCTTCCTCCTGCAAGAATTGCCAACCTAGTAAACTTTCTACGCGTCTCCATATTGCAAGACATTTTCTTTTCTTGAAGGAACATAAGTATTCCAGCAATAAGGAATGTCATTCCCCAGTTAAGTGAGGCTCTTGTTGACCTGTGGATTCAAGCTGGGATTCCACCACAGCCACTTAAAAGCGTTAAAACAAAGCTGATGAGACTGATGGATGAAGGATCAAAAGCATCAAAGCATGGAATTAGTGCGGAGAAAAGTAAGCAGTTTCTGGACAGTTTAAATGAATTGCTTGACATTGCTTAATGTCAATGCAAGGATCTGCTTGCATGTAACTGTGCAAAAGAAATGAAAATTGCCATTGAAGATTCAGCTTCATCACCTGATCATGAGGGGATAGAAAGTATACCTGACGATGATTTCGTTACTCTTGGTGTTTGCCGGAACACAGCATAAATCCCTACCTTTGCACTAGAGGCAGAGAGGTATGGAGTTTCCAACAGAGCAGCAGCAGCTATAGGTACAGTGGTACTAGTTGACTATGGTGTTGTCAGTGCAGATGATAAGACCAACGTTATAGATCCTAAGAAAATCTATAGAGCACGAAAAAGTCTTTAAAAAGATCTGACGAAATCAACAAGTAAGTATTGGGAATAGTTACAGTATTTTTTGATGACAGGAAAGACAATACCTTGATCAAGGAAAAGAAAGGCAATAAGTGATACAGAAGTCAAAAGGTAGAAGATCACTATGTCATGGTTGGTGAGCCTGGAAGTGTCTACCTTCAACACATTACTGTAGACAGAGAGACAAGTGAAGCTACTGCAGAAGGGCTGAATGGAGCATTATCAGACATGGGAGTTGTTGGCAGCATCATTTCAGTTGGAACTGACAGTACACCTGTCAGCACTGGACCTAAAGGTGGAGCAATTCATCTCTTAGAACAGCAGCTAGATAGACCTCTGCAGTGGCTCATATGCAATTTGCATTTGAATGAACTCCCTCTGCGCGATCTGTGTAAAAAGCTCATTGGTCCTAGTGAAAGTCCCCCGCATTGGAAGGGACCTGTTGGAAAAGCTCTAACTACATGTGAGACCCTTCCCCTTGCAGTCTTCCAAAACATCTCAGAAGGTGACCACTTCCTGATGTTGACACAGACGACATTAGTAGAGATCACAGATACCTCTACAGAATTGTAACAGCTATAAGAACTGGTGTTGTTACTGAGGATCTAATGCATGAAAAACCTGGGATTAGGTTATTGGCAAGGTGGGTTAATACTGCCAGTAGAATTTGATGTTTCTCTACATAGCAACAGCACAACCTACTGCAGAATTGCAATCATTGACGAAGTTTGTTGTGGTTTGCTATGCACCAACGTGGTTCCGAATAAAATGCAGACCCAGATGCATTGATAGTCCAAAGAATTTGTTGCAACAGATCAAAATCCAAAGACAGCTGTCACCAGACATTCATTGCCAGTATAACATTGTCTGTCATCAAAAGAAACGGGTACTGAGCTCATCAAGAAAATGTGCTACTGTCAATGCTAGCAGACAATGATGAAGAAAACAGAAAGGTTGCAATCGATATAATTAATTTCGTCCAACGCACATCACTAACAGTTGTCAAACACTGAAAGAACTACTGCTTCCTATAGATCAGTACAGGTTCAAGCCATCTATGGCATGAAAACTGTCTGATAAAGAGCTAAATAACTTTATACAACATCTTTATCATATCTCCATACCGTGCCACTCACAGGGAGTGGAAAGATGTGTAAAACTGGTGACTGAAGCATCTGGCATGGTACATGGAGCAGATGCAAGAGATGGATACATTCGTGCAGTATTAAAATCAAGGCAATTTATGCCATTATATGAATCAAAACAGGACTTTTCTGTACCAACATTAGACTAAAGGCGATAGAACACTATGCTTGTAATTTTTGTAGTAAGTATTGTTTGGAAATTTACTGTAAATGACGAGTAAGATACTTCGTTTCATTAACCGATTTTCGTTAAATTTAAGGTAAAAAAGGGAACACTTCCTAGACAAATAGAACATTTTCGATCACATTTTTGAAAAGAGCACGTTAAGTGAACAAAACCTCAAATGTGCATTTTTAATTTCAACTGCCAACAATTCCCATGTTTGATAATTCTCCATTCAGCACTTTAGCAGTAGCTTCACTTGTCCCTCTGTCGACAGTAATGTGTTGAAGGTAGACAGTTCCAGGTTTACTAACCACGACATAGTGATCTTCTACCTTTTGACTTCTGTATCACTTATTGCCTTTCTTTTCCTTGATATATATATATATATATATATATATATATATATATATATATATATATATATATATATATATATATATATATATATATATATATATATATATATATATATATATATATATATATATATATATATATATATATATATATATATATCTATCTTACGTTTTCCCTCAGCTAGGCTTACGTCCTGTCATTGGAGCCAGCATTCTCTTCCACTCCGATTTCTCCTGTCGGCAGTCCATGTCTCCTCAAAGTGTCCTCTACTTAGTCCATCCATCTTTTTATAGGGTTTTCCTCGGTCTCACTCGTACCACTCTCTACCTCCACCTCGTACTCATCACCCGATCATCCGACATCTTCTCCAGATGCTCCTACCATATCAGCCGTGTAAAATTGATTCTGTTTGGCACTGACCCCACTCCAATCGTCTCTCTCACCCACTAGTTTCTAACTCTGTGCATGCAAAGAGAGTATGTGTTTTCGAAAATAATATAACATTTTCATTTACGTCTGGTGATCATTGTAATTAATAACAAAATGTCGAAATCTTTACAGCAACAAATATATCTAAATGGATATAACAAGCATCAAATAACAGGTAGCAAGTTATTATCGAAGGGAGATTATTTACGTACTTTGTTTTATAACATACGAGTTGTCGAACTTTATTTTATTGATAGTGCAACTCTTGTGGAGGAATGCTTGATTTATTGGAGGAAAGCAAAAATAACTGCACAAGAACTTCATATATGTAAAGGTAAATTGAAGGCATTATATGATACATGGCAGAAATTGATCAAGGAGAAGTATTAAAAGCAGCAATATCATGCTAGGGAAACAACAAGAATTTTCTAATAATTTGGAAGATCAATTTGACATAGCACATCAGAATGCCTTGCAAATGATCACAATTCGAAGAAGATAGACAATTTCTAATCAAACAACATGAACATGGACGACCAGGTTCGATGACCGGTGTTGATAGAAAACTATATGGTATTGAAAGAAGAAGTTTGCAGAGATTAGAAAAGGAAAGGGTGAGAAAAAAGAAAAAGTTTATTATTTAACTCTTAATTCCCGGTAATATGTAACGAATATGTTATTAAACAAAAGTTTTATTTTAGTACAAGATTTCGATGTTGTTTCTGACTCAGACAGCTTTTCGTCAGAATCTCTGTTAGAAAATAACGAGGAAGGTCGTAAGAAAGAAGAGCAACAAAATTTAAGTGTTGAAAATCCAAAGAAAAGAACTTGAATTAATTTACTCACTCCACGATTAGCTGCAGCATTGGATAAATATAGAGCTAGTGAGTGAGATTCCGTTCATTTAATAAAGGAGTTTATGGAAGTCGTTTCTATAGATCCAGACCTTTGCGTAATTTATCGAACCCCCTATTCAAAAACAAAAAAATCAATTACGAATATAATATATTAGAAGCATAAAAGAAAACTTCTGCGCTATTGATACAGAATTTGTAACCATTCACTGGGATCGAAATTGTCACAAGATATATGTGGTAAGCCAGTAGAAAGATTGGTTATAAATGGTACTAGAAATAATGTAGAACAGTTATTAGGTGTCCCAGATTTACAAGCAGCTACCGGTAATGAAATAGTCTGTGCAATTTATGAGACTTTGGAGAAGTGGTATTTGACTGAAAACAGTACAAGCATTTTGTTTTGAAACAACTGCTTCAAATACAAGCAGAATTAATGGTACTTGTATGTCATTAGAACAGAAATTGGACAGAAATATTTTATGTTTTGACTACTCGTCATCACATTTTTGAAATTATATTAGCAACAGTATTTACAAAAAGCAAATTTGTAGTTTCGGGGACAAACATTCCATTATTCAGAAGATTTCAAGAAAGTTGGTCTAATATTAATGTTCAGAAAATTATTTCAGGTGTTGAGAACCCTGAAATCAGAAAAATGATTGGTGCTGATGCAGATACTATTTTGAAATGCATGAATGATATAATTTCTGAAGGGTTACCTCGAGAAGACTATCGAGAACTAGTGGATCTTGTAATTATTTTTTTGGGGAGGCTTTCACCAAAGGAGCAGGTTCTTATCATATGGCCAGATGGATGTCGAAATCCATATATTCCTTAAAAATATATTTATTTCGAACAGAATTTCAGTTAACCAAAGAAGAAGAAATATCACTTATACAAATAACATGCTTTATTGCAAGACGCCACGTCAAATACTGGATCCATGCAACTAAAGCAATATCTGCTCCACTAACCGATATAAAATTTTTAAGAGAATTAGAGAAATACAAGCAAGTTGACAAAAGTATCGCCCAAATAACAATCTGTAAATTTTTGAATCATTTATATTATTTAAATGATGAATGTATGGCATTTGTTTTATTTGATGATTCGGTTACTGAAGAAACAAAACTAAAAATGGCACAAAAGATTACATAAGTATCAGAAGAAGAATAAGAAAAAGAAAAAGAAGAAACAGACGAAGTTGATAGTGAAATTGTAAACAGTGTCAAGAAATTACCATTAAAAAAAGATGTTTTCCAATTCCTGCAAAGGTCAGATGAGGAGAGATTTTGCTTAAACAAGATAGCAATTTATCTATAAAATTATTTCGTTGATTTCCAATTGAAAACTTTTTGCACCTACATCCATCCCAATGGATTAATTCCGAACAGTATCAATAAGGAAAGTTTCGCATAAAAAAAATTAAAAATTGTGAATGATTCTGCTGAAAGGGGTATCAAAGTAATTCAAGATTATAACGACAAGGTTACAAAGGATGAGGATCAAAAGCAATTTTTATTGCAAGTAAGTAATACTTCTGTAAGTTGTAATTATAGTTATAACGATTCATAAATCTATCTGCATATTTCTATATTTTTATTCCAGACAGTCCAGGACTATCGCAGTGAACATCCTTAAGGATCAAAAGGAGTCTTACAGAAAATATTTCATTCGTAAAAGTGAACTTCGATTTATGATTTATTTTTATTAAGGTTTGATTTTTTCTTTAACATATTAAATAATTACATTTTGTAATTTACAATTTCATAAAGTCTCAAATATAATGATAACCAAATATGGCACATTTTATTCCTCAAAAGACAGAGATTAACTGAAACAAATAAAATCTAAAAAAATATACACAGGCCAGAGCGATACGTCTAATTATTATTTCGTTGAGCTAAAATTTAGTGGGAAATATGTTTACATGTAATGGAACATAATTTCATCCGGGACTCAAAAAGATATGAAACTTCAAAAATAAGTGGCACCCTAATATATATATATATATATATATATATATATATATATATATATATATATATATATATATATATATATATATATATATATATATATATATATATATATATATATATATATATATATATATATATATATATATATATATATATATATATATATATATATATATATATATATATATATATATATATATATATATATATATATAAAGTTGAGATATCTTCGTTCCTTGTGAACTTCAATCTAATCAGAAAGGTTAAAGCCAACACCAAGGGTTTCCACATATCATTTATTATTTATTACAGTGTGAACGTTTCAAACCTTAACGCGGTCCGTCTTCAGCACAATCTAAGTTTTAAAATTTCTAATTTAAAATATAAACGAAATATAAATTCATTAACTATTTTTAAAATACTAAAATAATAATAATAATAACAATAAAATAATAAAAATATAGGAATAATATTGATAATAAAATAACATAAACAAAAACCAAGACAAAAGTCGAAATTTTGCAACACCAAGAAATATTAAAAAGGCTGGACTATTTTGGGAAAAAGGACTTCATCATTGTGCGAAAAGAACAGTAGAAGAAGCTTGATCATTTAAGGATGGGGAATGAGTTTTTATATATAAAGACTCCAAAATCCTACGATCAAGAAGAGAAGACGAATGTCAGAGTATAGAGAAATCGGAAGAAGAAAAAGGAAAGGTATCTCCATGGTTTCTTATGGTAGAGTGTTCAGGAGAAGAAAGAGGAAGGTCAGTTCTGAAGGAAACTCCTCTATGCTTATCAATCCTCATTTTTAATTCTAGACCAGTTTGGCCTATATACGCCGCATTACAGCTGGCACACTTAAATAAGTAAATTAATGAGGATCTGAGAAGCATTGGGATAGCAACCTTGAGAAATTCAACTCTTCAAAATCTCAACTTTTCACATCTTCCTCTCAAAAACTCCTCCAAACTCTCTTTTCTTCTTCGATAGCTCTCCCGTCTCACCTGTAAATAACATTAACATTCTTGGCCTTAACATAAACAGTAAATTGTCTTGGAAACCACATATCACAGTGGTTGCTAAGTGGCCTCTAAGATACTGGGAATACTTTTCAGGTAAAGAGAATTTTTTTTCTTCTGAGCAGTTATTCCATCCTTATAGGGGTCTTATTCGCCCTTGTTCACACATTTGAAGGACTCTGGTTCCTCCACTCTTCTGGATAGGGTTGAGTCTCAAGCTAAAAGATTAATAAACTGTTCTCTACTTTCAAACTCTCTTAACCCCCTATCTCTGTGAAGTGACGTTGGCACACTATCTTTTTCCTATGGGTACTACTACAGGTACTCGAGGGAATTGGCCTCTAGCATTTCTCTACCAATGTGTCATCCTCTTTACACAAGGGGAACTATGTGGATGCTGGAAACCCCAGGATTACCTGTTGTGGTGCCTCCTTCTTTCCAGCCATATCTTTTCTGTGAAACTCTCTACCATCTTCCATTTTACTTCCTGTATGTAATCTTCCTCTTTTCAAGCCTTCCGTCTGTGCCCACCTGAGGGATGTGCGTTAAGATTCGATTCTGGATAGGTTTCTTCCTTTTTTTTTTTTTTTTTTTTGCATGTTCCCCCTCCTTGAAAAGGGCTCTACCCATGAGTGGCGAAAAACTGTATATATATATATATATATATATATATATATATATATATATATATATATATATATATATATATATATATATATATATATATATATATATATATATATATATATATATTAGCGACCAGATTCCGAATGCTCTCCAACTCTTTTTGAATATTGGTAGGCCTCCTGCCTTTGCCCACCAGAGGAGACAAAAAAGAAATATATATATATATATATATATATATATATATATATATATATATATATATATATATATATATATATATATATATATATATATAATTGAATAAGAATTTGAGGGTCAAGGTCATTCATTTTCCCTCTCGTTTCTCACACAAATACTCACATACGCACATAATTTATCTCTTAGACTTACAGACGCATACTCTCTCTCAAATGCAAAGTAATAAATAATTAGACGGTGACCTCTCTCGAAGTCGCAAAGATAGCAACAGGAACAATAAACAGGAAAACCCAAAATTTTAATTTTTTTATACGTTTTTTTCGAAAAAGAATATACAATATGTGTTCAAAATTATATATATATATATATATATATATATATATATATATATATATATATATATATATATATATATATATATATATATATATATATATATATATATATATATTATATATATATATGCTGGCTTCATGCAGAGAAAGTCAGTAACTAGTATAAGTTAAATTCGTAGCTGGGATTTTAAGATAAGATAATTTTAATTCTAAGATAATACAAAAAGACCTAGACACCACTTTTTCAAGAGCTGCATGAGTGAAACCACCCTAGATGTGTGAAACATAGTCCATGCAGGGAAAATAGCACATCTATGAAAAGTAAGCAAGTGAGGAGGCGGTAAAAAATTTTGAAGGCGAACCAGAAAACACAACCTCATAGAAGCTTGGTTTGAAAGCGAAGAAATGCGATTCTTCCAAGAAAGATCACGAGTAAAAAAATAACCAGAGCATTAAGGACAGTCAAAGGTTTGAATGTCGATGTCATAATTTGATTGAAGGTTTTGTCGAGTAGAAAGAGTGATTAACAGAGTTTTGGTTGCATTGAAACAACCGTGTTTTCTCTGCCTCAATAAGATCAGAAGTTGACTCCACTCAGTGCCACTCTCCTAGAGTTAATTAATTGCTGTTGTATATATATATATATATATATATATATATATATATATATATATATATATATATATATATATATATATATATATATATATATATATATATATATATATATATACTGTATATATATTTAAATATTCTTTTTCCCTAAAGATCACTTTTTTAAAACACAATTCTTAAAATCAACTTTATTGGTAGTTATACATTCATTGATGTTGTTATATTAGACAAATCCTAGCTTTCGTGGACTATATCAGTCCACCTCTTTCAGGGTTAGTCTGAGAATAATCTGCTGTATAATTTTCACTTCAAATCCTTACTGCTGAATTGGTTGGTTTGTTTCTAATCTCTAATAACCAATTCAGCAGTAAGGATTTGTCTAATATAACAACATCAATGAATGTTTAACTACCAATAAAGTTGATTTTAAGAATTGTGTTTTAAAAAAGTGATCTTTAGGGAAAAAGAATATTTAAATAAATATAAAAGTGCGAACATAATTAGCGCTAAATAATAACATACTGTATATATATATATATATATATATATATATATATATATATATATATATATATATATATATATATATATATATATATATATATATATATATATATATATATATATATATATATATATATATATATATATATATATATATATATATATATATATATATATATATATGGTCTTCTGCCCTTAGGGACTTCGGAAAGTCTTGTGTGGTGGCGCTTGACATATCCAAGGCTTTTGACTGGGTATGGCATGCGTCGCTGCTCTCTAAGCTCCTTTCCATTGTGGTTTCTCCTTCCCTTTGCTTACCCTTGTCTAGCTTTCTCTCAGATCGTTTCATTTCGGCACTTGTAGATGGAGCAACCTCTTCCTCTTTTTATGTCAACTGTGGTGTTCTTCAGGGTTCTGTTTAATCTACAACTTTATTCTTACTTTCCATTAACGATTTTCTCAACTGCACTTCTAACTTTGCTCACTCTTATACTGATGACTCAACTCTACATTTTTCTACTCATTTCAAATCTGCTCCGTCTTTTGCCTCTAGAGTTGCTTCTCGTCTTTAACTTTCCGATTTTATTCTTACCGATCTGCATGGGATTTCCCGGTGAGGTCATAGCAACCTTGTAAAATTCAACTCTTTAAAAACTCAACTTCTTCACATCTCCCTCTCAAAAACACCTCCCAACTTTCCTATCCTCTTCGATGTATCTCTCCCGCTTCACCTGTAAATAACATTAACATTCTTGGTCTAATCATAAACAATAAACTGTCTTGAAAATCATATATCACAATGGTTGCTAAAGCGACCTCTAAGAAGCTGGGAGTTTTGTTCAGATTGCGAGAATTTTTTTCTTCTGAGCAGTTACTCCAAATATATAAGGGTCTTATTCGCCCTTGTATGGAGTATTGTTCTCACATTTGGGGGGGCTCCGGCTCCTCCTCTCTTGTGGATAGGGTTGAGTCTAAAGCTAAGAGATTAATAAACTGTCCCCTACTTTCAAACTCTCTTGATCCCCTATCTCTGCGACGTGACGTTGGCGCACTATCTCTTTTCTATAGGTACTACAATGGCAGGTGCTCGAGGGAATTGGCCTCTCACATTCCTTCACCGTTGCGTAGTCCTCGTTGCACAAGGGGTGCCCTGCTTTCACTCCTATTTTGTGTGGATGTAGGAAACTCCAAGCTAGGCCGTTGTGATGCCTCCTTCTTTCCAGCCACCCCTGTTGTGTGGAACTCTCTACCATCATCTATTTTTTCTCCTGAATATAATCTTCCACTCTTCAAGGCTTCCGTCTGCGCCCACCTAAGGGAATTGCGTTAGGTGTGTACTTAGCGAGTTTTCTTCCTTTGTGTGTGCTCCCTCCTTGAAAAGGGCTCTGCCCGTGAGTGGTGGCGATCTATATATATATATATATATATATATATATATATATATATATATATATATATATATATATATATATATATATATATATATATATATATATATATATATATAATATATATATATATATATATATATATATATATATATATATATATATATATATATATATATATATATATATATATATATATATATATATATATATATATATATATATATATATATATATATTGAAGTGATTTAACTAAGTTAGCCGTTTAAAGATTTATTTATTAATTTTTTTTAACAGTTCAATATAACTCACGGGCAGAGCCCTTTTCAAATAGGGTCATATACAAATAGAGGAGAGGAAGAAACCCCACTCAGAACCGAACCTAACGGACATCCCTCAGGTGGGATAATAATGCATGCTATTATTAAAATAAATGAGTTATCAAGTGTATTTTTGAGCAAATAATAAGCATAGTATAAGTATTACTTATACTATGTAAAAAGTGAAAAGATGTGTTTTGTTAAAAAATAAATAAATAAATAAATGGTATAAAAAATTCATAAAAGTTAATTTTGTGTAGAAAAAAAAAAAAAAGTTTATTAATAATAATTTAACAATAAGATTAAGAAGTTAAAAAGTACTGAATATTTTCCCGAGTAAAATTTAAAAAAAAAAGGAAAAATTAATGAAATCATTTCCGCGGGTAATTCGAATGCATAATATATTTATTTAATATTTTTGTAATATATATTTTATTAATATTTATATATTTTTATTAAAAAATATGCTATTAACATAATTTCAATTTTCATATATTTTATTAAAATAAAGTTATGTATATGAATATTAACAAAATTATTCTTTATTTATAAAAATTCTTTTGCATTTTAATTTAACTCTTTGTAATGAAAGAACTTCTATGATGAGTTTGTCTTTTTATTTTTGATAAGAAAAATAAAAAGTAAAAAACAAACTTTTGCATCTTAAAACCTTATAAAAAATTGAGATAATTTTCAGTACGTATTAAAATGAACAGTTTGGTATTCACTTTGACTAGAAGTCAGAAGTTCCCGAAGAGACAGAAACCAGTTTCTATAGAAGAACAAGTTCTTTCGAAGAAGCAGCAGTTCCTCCAGAAGAACCAGCTCCTCCAGAAGATTATGTTACTTATAAAAGAGTCTTATTCGCCTGCGTATGGAGTACTATTCACATATTCATGGTGCACCGGTGCTCCCCCTCTCTTTTGGATTAGGTTGGGTCTAAGCTAAAAGACTAATGAACCGTTCCCTACTTTCAAACTTTCCAGATTCTCTATCTCTGCGACATGACGTGGCCCACTATATCTTTTCTATAGGCATTGCAACAGCAGATGCTCTAGGGTGCTGTCATCTCGCATTCCACAATCATTGCGCAGCCTTCGTGGCACAAGGGGCTCCTTGCTTTCGCATGAATTTTGTGCGAATATTGGAAATCCCAGGCTTGTTCGTTGGGGTGATTCCTTCTTTCCAGCCATCTCTGTTCTCGGGAAGACTTTGTCGTTATCTGTTTTTCTTCCTTCAAGGCTACTGCCTGGGTAGACCTGAGTGCTTTCGTTGACTTCGAGCTTGGTTGGTTTTTCTTGTTTTAAATTTCTGTTTCCTATTTCAGAAGGGCCCTGCCATGAGAGGTGGTAAGCTGTAAAAATAATATGCATACTTACATATAATATATATATATATATATATATATATATATATATATATATATATATATATATATATATATATATATATATATATATATATATATATATATATATATATACATATATATATATATATATATATATATATATATATATATATATATATATATATATATATATATATATATATATATATATATATATATATATATATATATATATATATATATATATATATATATATATATATATATATATA
>SEYY01022967.1:132500-135000 GCA_009176605.1 Armadillidium nasatum | reverse complement strand
ATATATATATATATATATATATATATATATATATATATATATATATATATATAATCTTTTGTCTAATCTCCATTTTCTAGAACACACCTCCCTTCTTGGGTGTCTGAGTGCTCTGAGAGAAAACCCTACTCTGTTTCCTCCTACTGTCTCTATCCTCAATTTTCAGCTAAAGTCGGATGTTGCACATATGCGCGCAACGATGTTGACTGTTCTCGTGTCTCTAATTTGGAGTCTTCTGAATTCTCTACTTTATTGTTTAAACTTTCTTGCAACTCTACAACTAAATTCATTTGTTTTGTTTGCTTATCTCCTTAGTTTACAGACTATCCAAAATTCTTCGACTACCTGAACTCCAAAATAGAACATTCTTTCTTCTTCTCCTTTCTCCAAAATCATCATTTTAGGTGATTTCAGTGTTCATCACCTCCAATGGTTTTAATCTCATGATCCAGCTGGTGAACTCGCCTACCAATTTTCTATCCAGAATAACCTTGAGCAGTTGGTGCACCTCCCTACCCGTATCCCTGATCGTCTTGGTGATGAACCCAACATACTTGATCTTTTACTAACTTCTTATCCTTCTCCTTACACTGTTAAACTCTTTCCTCCTCTTGGTTCATCCGATCATCTTCTAATCTCTGTATCTCATCCTGTCTCTTCAAGTCTTCCGCAAGAATGGCACCCGCCTTCGGGAAGGAAACATTTCTGGCATTTCGGTGCCACTAACTGGTCTGACTTGCCGTTGTACTTTTCTGATTTTCCATGGGATGATTACCCGTGGGAAAGGTCCCTCGGAGTTTGCAGAGCGAATAACTGAGGTGATTCTCTCTAGCAGAATTCTTTCTTTTCTACTAAACACAACAAACCTTGGTTTGACTCTGCTTGTTCTTGTGCTATCCGCCACAGGGATGTTACCTCCAGGGATTACTGTCTTCTTCAAACTCTAGAAACTCACGCAACTTATATTTCATCCCGGAATCTTGCAAAATCTATCCTTCATAACAATGAAAAGTCTTTTCTACGTCGCAAATGCAATAATTTTTCTGGTTCTTCTTCTTCATGTTCTTTCTGGCATTTTGCAAATCCTTCCTCTTCGTATCTTCTGATGGTTCAACTGTCATTTTGCATTCCTCTAAAGTTGAACTCTTCTCTCAGACTTTTGACTCTAATTCTACCTTAGACGATTTCGAACTTGTTCCTACCTCTTCAACCCCCTCCAACTCATATATGCTTAAAACTAGAATTTTTTATAAGGACATTATTTCTGCCTCTCTTAACTTAACACTAAGAAGGCGTATGGTCCTGATGGTATCCTTATTGTGGTTCTCAAAACTTGTGCTTCCGAGCTTGCACCCTGCCTTGGTAAACTATTTCGTCTATGTCTTTTTATTTCAACCTTCCCTTCTTGCTGGAAACATGCGCTCATTCACCCTGTGCCGAAGAAGGGGGACCCATCTCAGCCCTCTAACTACCGTCCAATTTCTTTAACCTCCGTTCTCTCTAAAGTTTTCGAATCTATCCTTAACAAGAAGATTTGGTTACATCTCAATTTTTCTAATCTTTTCACTGATGGCCAGTATTGCTTTTGTAAGAAACGCTCTACTGGTGATCTGCTTTCCCTTCTCTCTGACTCTTGGTCTTCCGCTATTCGGCATTTCGATGAATCTTTTGCTGTGGCGCTAGACATATCGAAAGCTTTCGATAGAGTCTGGCACAAAGCTTTGATTTCTAAACTTCCCTCTTTAGGAATCTATCCTTCTCTCTGTGGCCTTCTCTCTGATTTCCTTTTTAGTCGTTCTATAACAGCTGTTGTAGAAGGCCACCGTTCATCCTATAAACCTATTAATAGTAGTGTACCTCAAAGATCTGTCCTATACCCAACACTTTTTCTATTTTTCATTAATGATCTTCTCTAAATTACTTCATCACCTATTCACTCCTATGCCGATGATTCTATCCTTCATTACTCTTTTCAGTTTGAAAGGCGCCCCTCTCAACAACAGTTAATAAACGCAAGGAGGGTGGCCTTGGAGAAACTAACCTCTGATCTATCTCGCATTTCAAATTGGGGCAGAGAAAATATGGTCGTTTTCAATGCCTCAAAAACTCAATTTCTCCATCTCTCTACTCGATACAATCTTCCACACAACTATGATATCTTCTTTGAAAACACACAACTTAAACCTTTATTTCTCCTTAATATTCCTGGTGTTTCTTTTTCTCGTGATCTCTCTTGGAAATATCACATTACTTCCTCTATTTCTAAACAAGCTTCTAAGAGGTTGGGTGTTCTGAGGCGCCTTCAGAACTTCTTCACACCACCACAGTTGCTTGCTCTTTATAGGGGTGTTATCTGTTGATCTTTTATTTGGGGTGGTTCCACTCATACAGGTCACTTTGAAAAGGTGGAGTCTAGGGCTTTTCGTCTTATCAACTCTCCTACTCTCACTAATTCTCTTCAATCTCTTTCTACCCGTCGAATTGTTGCGTCACTTTCTCT
>SEYY01022967.1:127500-130000 GCA_009176605.1 Armadillidium nasatum | reverse complement strand
TTAAACAGGTAATGTTTTTACATTTTGAAAATTTGATTCTTTAATTTTATTCCATTTATTTAAAAAAATAAAGATCCAATTTCTTCCTACGAATTTTTTTTTACGATAATTTAAAAATGTTCTCCTTTTAAAAATGTGAATTTCTGATTTTCTATAACACATTTATTATTTAAACATAAACTCTTTTAAAATTGAAAAATATAAATGTTTAATTAAGAGAAAGCAGATACAGTATTTATTTTTTTAAAAGGGTAAAATTTTTAAACATTCCTAAAAATGTTCATATAAAGAAATTTGATTTATTTTCACAGTTAAAAAAGAAATCCCCAGAACAAATATACGAACATATAACCTATTCTACACAATCAAATATTAAGAACATAGTAGGCATGTCTCTATCTTTTTCATTTAAATATTTGAATAGTTTCATTTCTTTGGTATAAAGTTGCATTTTCTATCGCAATTCATTTTAAAAATGACGTATACATATAAAGGTATTTAACTTCATATTTAAGAAAATATTCTAAATGTTTAATTGCTATAAAAATCTATTAATAAGTTAAAGTATGTTAGGAAAGTGTTGCACTGTGACACATATCAATCAACAGCCTATTTAGAAGAAATTTTAATGTTTCTGTTTATCTATCTATCTATATATATATATATATATATATATATATATATATATATATATATATATATATATATATATATATATATATATATATATATATATATATATTATATATATATATATATATATATATATATAATATATATATATATATATTATATTATATATATATTATAATAAAAAATGGAAAAAAAACTAATTTTTTTTTTTTTTTTTTTTTTTTGTGCTAATTTTCAGTAATTATATAAATATAATTTTAATTAATTAATAAATAATATATATATATATATATATATATATATATATATATATAATATATATATATATATATATATATATTATAATATTATATATATATATATATATATATATATATATATATATATATATATATATATATATATATATATATATATATATATATATATATATATATATATTATATATATATATATACAATAACAGCGTGTGTATATTATAAATACTCTATTTATATTTGAATGTATTAATTTATATTTTTTTTAAATAAAAAAAAAAAAATAAAAAAAAAAGCTGTTTTGAAAGTAAACTTATTTGTGTAAAAGAAAATTCAAATACATTTAAATTGTCCCCCCAAAAAACTCTTGGTGTGTGTGCATGGGGCACACATTATGGCGCGGGATTCATTCGCGTTGTTTAGAAAAATAGTTTATAGTTCAATTTACTACGCCTAAACGGTGCTATACGCTACTGACATGCATGTCATATGCTTGCAATTACTGATATATACGCTTAAGAAAATATAGTTTATTCTAAGTACTGCTGAGACCTCATACTATAAAAGAAAACGTTGATGCAGACTGGAAAAAATAATCAGGATTCTCTCTTACAAGCTCGAGATGAAATCATACTGCCAACTTTACATATTAAACTCAGGGTAATGAAAAATTTTGTGAGATTAATGAATCGGAAAGAAAAATCTTTCAAGGGTTCAATGAGAAAATTTCCATAACTGAGTGATGCTAATATCAAGGAGGGAATGTCTGTTTTCCCTCAGATTCAACTGATTAAGGACAAAGCCTTTAACAGAGTTCGTCAAGGGAATGAAAATGCAGCTTAGAAACCTTTCACATCTGCTGTTCACACTTTTTGGGGAATCGAGAAGCTGAAAACTAAGATATAGATGTAAATAAAGTTTTGAAAACAAACCTAAAATTAGGTAATAATATGTTAATCAAAATACACTTACTTCATTTCTATCTTGAATTCTTACCAAGCAATTGTGTTGCTATAGGTGAAAAGCATTGAGAGCACTTTCACCATAACATTTTAGCGATGAAAAGAAGGTATTAGGGCAAGTGGAATGCCTCTTTATTTGTTGACAAATGTCAAAATGTTAGAAGAGGTGCACTAGAGGTAAACTATTACAATAAACAGAAAACGATAAACAAAAAACTGAAAGTAAGATAAAAATTCCCGATGAAAATCCCCATAATACTGGTAAAACTAGAGAGACCTAAATGTGAATATAAATAGTCTAAATATTCACTTATCGGACAGCCATCCTCTCCAGAAGATCTTCACAGTTTTATCATATAAATGAAATGATTTTCGATATGAGCAAAATGCAAAAGTAACTTGAAATAACTTTGCAGTTCAACAACAAAGAAAAACTTACAATTTCTGAAAGAAAAAAAAAACATTAGAGACAGTGGAATAGTCATTAAAGAGTGCTGTCAAACACAAACAAGCAACATTAGTAGGTGAACATATGATATAACCATTTTAGTGTATGAAAACTTGCAGAGCCATTAATAGGATATTTCTAAGATCATCCATCATAACGAACTCTTTTGCTTTCTTTTTATGGATAAACGAGACGACAAA
>SEYY01022967.1:115000-120000 GCA_009176605.1 Armadillidium nasatum | reverse complement strand
AATAATAATAATAATGATAATAATAATAATAATGATAATAATAATAACAATAATATATAATAATAATAATAATAATAATAATAATAATAATAATAATAATAATAATAATAATAATAATAATAATAATAATAATAATAACAAAAATAATTTTAGAGCTTCCTATTTATTTAGAAATAATAATAATAATAATGATAGTCATAATAATAATAATAATAATAATAATAATAATAATAATAATAATAATAATAATAATGATAATAATAATAATAATAACAATAATAATAATAGTAATAACTAAAAGATTTCAAAAGAAATAATTGAAAATTATTTAAAAATTAATTTTAAAAGAAATATTTTTGAAATTAATTTAAAATAAAAAATACTTAATTCATTATTTAAACAATTTCAATAAAAAAATTTATTGTATTTCCTTGTGTACTACCTTCGTTGTATTTCAATATATTACTGTTTCGAGGAAGTGATAAACAAATTTTGTAATAAATATATAAACAAATTTTTGTTTAAATTAAAAATAATTTTTTTTTACCTTGTGTTTCATTTTATTTCATTTTTTTTTCCTTTTTAAACAATTTTTTTTTAATCATTTTCTTTTTCTTTCTTTCTTTTTTTTTCTCCAAGTTACAAATTGATCAGTCCGGAAGATCTGCTTTTTGGAAATGAACTAGAAAATGGAACTTGGACCGGAGCCCTGGGAATGATTCAAAGAAATGTATGTTCTTAGAAATAATAATAATAATAATAATAATAATAATAATAATAATAATAATAATAATAATAATAATAATAATAATAATAATAATAATAATAATATAATAATATATAATAATAATAATAATAATAATAATAATAATAATAATAATAATAATAATAATAATAATAATAATAATAAAAATAATAACTTTAACATAACACTTTTACAATTAATCATGCAATATATTTAAATAAAAGGAAAGAAAAAATAGCTGTACCTTTACATCATATCAAATTTCCTCCCCTTCAGGAAGTAGAACTCGTATCATGTCCTTTAGGAGGAACCTGGAAAAGATCTCAAATCGTAGACCTTAGCGAGCCCGTCTTTGCTGGCAGCTACTCGATTATTTACCCTCGACCCGTCCTTGAGCACAACATTGTTGGATTCGTCAAGCCTTACTCTTATCAAGTAAACAGTAATATACAAATATAAATAGATATTTAATAATAATAATAATAATAATAATAATAAATGAAAAAATGTAGCAAAATAGATAAATAAATAATTAAATGAATATTAAATTTCAGTTGAAAAAAATGAATTTTTCTTCATTTTTTCTTTATAATAAATGAACAAATTTAGCCAAATAGATAAATAGATAAATAAATGAATATAAATTTCAGTTGTAAAAAGATGAATTTTTCTTTATTTTTTCTTTACTTTTTCAGAGCTGGTCTCTTATTTTCTTTTCTTTGCTTCTCGTTACTGGAATGTCTTTCATCATCAACAAATTCTTTTATTCTAAAATGTAGGTTATATATATATATATATATATATATATTTATATATATATATATATATATATATATATATATATATATATATATATATATATATATTATATATATATATATATATATATATATATATATATATATATATATATATATATATAATATATATATATATTTAACAGTAGAGAACAAAAAGGAAATCCAATATTTCTACCAAATGAAATTTGGTTTAAAGGACTTCTTGCACAGCGTAAGTATTACTATTCCAACTACTTCTAAATACTATTACAATATTAAAAATAGGATTACTCTTATTTAATTATATTAATATACTATGACGCAATTAACCCCAATTGAATAGTAATTTGAGCGTTCGGTTGAAAGAATCCTCTTTACTCTAGTGACCAATCCCTTTATTCCTCTAGACATCACCTTTTTTAATAAAACCTCGGGTTCTTAAACGATCCTACAGTAAAGTCAACTCTATGCCCTCTAACTGTATCAATCTTCAATTTTCACTTTAATACGGTTTTTGTGCAAATGCCCGTAATGATGTTACCTGTTCTCCTCTTTTTATTTCGGAGGCTTTCAAATTTTAAGCAACATAAGTTAAGTCCTCTTGCCAATCTAAAATTAAGTTTATTTGTTCTGGTAATTATTTCCTACTGCAATTGAACATTATAAAAATGCTTAGACTAAACCTGTCGATATTGCAAGTTGCATGCAATGTTGCATTATATATATATATATATATATATATATATATATATATATATATATATATATATATATATATATATATATATATATATATATATATATATATATATATATATATATATATATATATATATATATATTATATGGTCCATGGGGACCAATTTAATGGTTTTCCTAACAATAAATCCCTACTGATGAAGAGGGACTTTCAGGAGTATGGGTGTTCTTGTGTTCCCTCGAGATGTTATTAGCTGACTGGTAGACGCGTGGTAGCTACCACTTTTCTTCAGGTCTTCTTGCAGCGGCTACCTCGGATGAAAAGACCACTCTTAAAGGAGAACCATAGTCGTGGGCAAATAACTACTGCCATCTGAACATCTTTTCGAAGGGCAGAGGCGTCAGGATCTTCTTCTCGGTCTTTAATGATCTTCTTAAAGCCTGTTACTGTGGGAAATATCCGAGAAAAAAGAGTAGTTGTCAAGCTATTATTTAACAGTTTCTAAAAAAGGTGACTGCTACTTCTTGGTCCATGGATGGATGTTCTTTACGAGGAACTTCTGCTTATTTCTTCTTCTGGATGGCGGTAAAAGTGAACTACTAAAGCTACCTGTTTTAGAGAACTTTTAATAATTATTTCAAAGTATATGAAGGATCATTAAAAAGGAAAATAGTTTTCAATATTTATTAATTTCCTTCAAAATATAGAACAAACATTATAATTAAAAATATATCATTAAAAATTGTTGAATAAACATAAAAAAAAATTTTCAAATATTTAATAACTTTAAATTTACATAAAAAGTTTTATTTTAAGAAAATATATTTAATTTGAAATTATAGTAATGACTTTTAATTATTAAGAAAATATGTGTATATTAATATAATATTCTTTTTAAAAATGTATTTTTATTGCTTCGAAGTTCGCGGGCTTTTAAAAAAGGCGTGAAACACTAAAAACCTTTTGTTATTTATAAAGTACAATTATATCATTATCATTTAATTCTATTTATTAACAAAATGTATTTTCTGAAATTTATTTCAATTTTACAAATAATGTAAAGTAATTTACTTTTTATAAAAAAAATAATTATTTAATTTATTATTTACTTTTAGGAATACTTTCACTAATTTTCCTTTTAAATTAGCATGTGCTAAAAACAATTTTTGGGTTAAAAACCCATTATTTTTTAATATATAACTGCTCTCTCTCTCTCTCTCTCTCTCTCTCTCTATATATATATATATATATATATATATATATATATATATATATATATATATATATATATATATATATATATATATATATATATATATATATTTAATTTTGCAATATTGCACTATACCTAAATATAATAACATTTATTCTCGAAAAAATAAATTTTTTTCCAATTTTTCCATTTTTTTTCAATATTTATATTTTTGGTATGTTACTACACCTATGAAAAGTTTTTAAATTTTCGGTGTTACAAATTTATTGAGCTTTCGATGCTGCTTCTCTGTCCTTTGAGAAAGATTCGTACGGTCAATCTTTCTAGACTTTTAAAAAGACAGTCCCATCCTTTCTCTGTCCAAATCTTTTATTACAGACTTGAAAGCTATGCTTAATATAAATGCACTCTACTAGTAAAGTTTGAATATAATATATATATTATATATATATATATATATATATATATAATATATATATATATATATATATATATATATTAATATATATTATATATATATATATACTATATATATATATATTATATCAGCTTCAAGACATGCTCCTAAAGAATTTGGAACGAGAGCTTTAATCTCCATTTGGTTGCTAATGACTCTAATATTATCAGTGATATTTAAGTGTAACTTGAAGGCTCAGATGATTGTAAGGAAGGTAAATATATAAATAAATACTACATAAATAAATAAATAAATAAATAAATTTAACTTCTATTATAACTGATTATCAATTAAAAATATTCTTGACAAGGTTGAAATCCCCTTCGATTCTCTTGATGGTCTGGTAAATCAGAAAGTCATTCCGTGGACCTTCTTACAAGACTCAGTCATTTTCGAACAATTTAGAGTAAGTTGAATGTTTTTTTTCCTTATTATTTGTCACTCTTGTTCTTAAATGACAGATATTTCATTTTTGGTTCTCTTTCGAAATAGGTCTATCCTGTGTCATCAGATTTTCTAAATTCTCATAAATCTTCCTAATTTACTCCTTAAATCTATAATTTCTTTCTATTCTATTCTGTTTCTTGAATATTTATTTTCTTTTGTAAAATTCGTTTTAAACATTGGTTTAGGACTTGTTAGTTATCTAAAATAATAAGGAAGAATTTAAATATATCCATTAAAAAGAAAATATTTTTATTAACTTTTCATCTTCCAACTTCCATAATTAATAATAATGATACAAATTTTTATATTTTGAATTGAAATTCTTAACTTATAAAGAGTTATAATTTTCATATTGAAGTTTCAGGTCTTAAGAATCAGTTTTTATTACTCAATTTGTTTTAATTTATTTAATTATTCAATTATTATTTATTTAATTTTGTAGCATGAAACTATTAAAGATGTTTCAACAATTTTTTTCCGAAAGCTTGCGAAGACATGCAGTCTTATGTAGATAATTCTACTTACATTCTTTATAGTTATTGATCAAACTTCTTTCGGATACAAAACTATAGAGATGTTAAAAATAGAGCCAAAATATGTTTTTAGGAGAAACTGAAGAAAAAAAAACAAATTATTATAAAATAAAATGGTCCTGATCA
>SEYY01022967.1:110000-112500 GCA_009176605.1 Armadillidium nasatum | reverse complement strand
TGTTGCCTCAACTCGAAAAAGTTATTTGAAGCATCTGTCAAAGATTTTTGTAGCCTTTGTCTTAAATAATATCAAATTCTATAATATATATATATATATATATATATATATATATATATATATATATATATATATATATATATATATATATATATATATATATATATATATATATATATATATATATATATATATTCTTGCTTTTCCTTTCTCCGAAATCACCATTTTAGATGATTTCAAGGTTCACCATCGCCAATTCCTTTCGTCTAGTACTCATGACCCAGTTGGTGAACTCGCCTACCAATTTTCTATCTAGAACAACCTTGAGCAGTTGGTGCAACTCCCTATCCATATTACTGAGAGTCATGGTGATGAACCCAACATACTTATCCTTCTCCTTATACTGTCAAACTCTTCCTCCTTTGAGTTCATTCGAACGCCTTCTTATCTCCATTTCTTGTTCTGTTTCTTCAAGCCTTCCGCAAGAACTGCCCCGACCTTCGGCGAGGAAACGTTTCCGCTACTTCGGTGCTGCTAACAAATCTTACTTGCTGTTGTACTTCTCTGATTTCCCATGGAACAATTACTACTTCCGTGGGAGTGATCCCTCGAAATGTCCCTCCTCCATGGAAGTCCTCCATTAATCTCTCCCTTTTATATTTATCTACCTTTTACCTACGCTCAAATAAATTTTATTCTTAGTATCTCAAATTTCATTATCTAACTTTGCTCTTTCAAAGAGGCTGTAATATATTTAAGACGACTAAGCTCTTTATCATTCTCACGAATCACATATTTTTCTTTTATTTGTTCGATTAGTAAGACAGAGAGTAAAGGAATCAGTTGTATAAGCAGCGCGTCTACTCTATGATTGTACAAAACTCATCCATTTTACATGCATACGCACTCGTACACACAGTTGGTATGCTAAACCCCGTGCTATAATCCATCAGTTATCATATCTCTTTTCTAAAAAGGGGATTCTCGTTGTCTTTTTGAATTTTGATCACGTAGTTTTTTTTTCATTACCATCCTGATTTTTCATCTTCGATTCCTAAACTCAGCCTCAAAATTTAAAACACACCTTCTTCACAGTAGAAAACTTTTGTTTTCATTCCTGATGTCATAATCACGCGACTTCATATTCATCAACACGTGCCATGGGCCTAAATCTTCAACAATTTTCCTCATCATGAACAACTTCTCATAATAAGACAAAAAGAAGGGGGGAAAATTTAAAAACCAAGTGATCAAATCCAAGATGGTCGAAATAACGTGGTCAGAAAATCAAGATGGCGGAAGGATGATGTCATAGTGTCAAGATGATCCAGTGCCTTGACGTGACAGGACTGACACTGACACTTTCATAGTTCCGAGTAGACTTGTCCTAAACAAGGGTGGTACTTGCCTGACGGCAGGTGGCGTTGCTAGAAAATATCAGAGAAAGCTAGAAAAAAGCTAGGGATAGCTCATGAAAGAGCGCGGGAACTGGAAATAAAAACCATAAATGCCAGTGAAAAACCTCAAAGCAGGTGCAAAAAAAAACAAACCATTTTTCTCTCATTTCCCCTCAATTTTCCTTTAAAAATAGGCTCAGGAAAGAGAGTGGCTTATTTCCCCTCGGTACCACTTGGCACTGGCACCGGCACTGTTGGCTAAAGTGCCACACATCTATATATATATATATATATATATATATATATATATATATATATATATATATATATATATATATATATATATATATATATATATATATATATATATATATATATATATATATATAATAAGTATTATCCTATTTCCCTCAGGCTATTCAGCAGCAATCATTTCATTTGTATTTGAATCAACTAAAAAAATTAGGAAAACGAGTTCTAACAAACACTGTTAAACAACCTAATATTAACTGACAATTGAATGCCTGCTGCTTTGTAATTATGCTAAGGAATGTTCCTCAAGACCTTACTTAATAAAATCTAAAGGGAGGTCCAGTCTAAGCGGAAGAAAATGCATGTTAACCCACTGTTTACTTCAAGGTCAGTCTACTTGAACGAACGTCTGATGCAGGAAGATATATTTTATATGTATATATATATATATATATATATATATATATATATATATATATATATATATATATATATATATATAATATATATATATATATATATATATATATATATATATATATATATATATATATATATATATATATATATATATATATATATATATATATATATATATATATATATATATATATATATATATATATATATATATATATATATATATATATATATATATATATATATATATATATATATATATATATATATATATATATATATATATATATATATATTGCGCAACAAAGTAAAAGAAATGTCCCCAAAGGAAAAAAATGCTTGAAAAAAACTTTCAAAATACATCTTATCAAGAAAAATGTAAAAAAAAAAAAATAAAAAAAAAAAATAAATAAAATAAAATAAAATATGTA
>SEYY01022967.1:102500-105000 GCA_009176605.1 Armadillidium nasatum | reverse complement strand
TATATATATATATATATATATATATATATATATATATATATATATATATATATATATATATATATATATATATATATATATATATATATATATATATATATATATATATATATATATATATATATATATATATATATATATATATATATATATATATTATATATATATATATATATATATATATATATATATATATATATATATATATATATATATATATATATATATATATATATATATATATATATATATATATATATATATATATATATATATATATATATATATATATATATATATATATATATATATATATATATATATATATATATATATATATATATATATATATATATATATATATATATATATATATATATATATATATATATATATATATATATATATATATATATATATATATATATATATATATATATATATATATATATATATATATATATATATATATATATATATATATATATATATATAATATATATATATATATATATATATATATATATATATAATATATATATATATTATATATATATATATATATATATATATATATATATATATATATATATATATATATATATATATATATATATATATATATATATATATATATATATATATATATATATATTATATATATATATAAGTTTTAAATGAAAATAAAACTGGTTTCTAGTTGAACGAGATATATTAATTTTGAATTACAGGAACATTTCTCAGTATAACCTTCATTTAACATTTTCAAAAAGTTTACCTCACTTTTTTAAGTCTATGAGGAAATTATTTATTTATTTATTTATGGGCATGATTTTATTTGCCGATGGAGTTTTTTTTCATTTTTATTTTTTAAATTTCCTTATTATCGAATACTTAGATCGGGTTTTTTGTTTTTAAAGTCATAATGGTAACAATGTTCATGAAGAAATAGTTACCTTCGAAATTGTGTTTGTCGAGGAATTTGTTTTAAAAAATTTATGCTGTTCCTTAATGGCTTATGTCGATTGTTGCTGAATCAGTTTATTTTGTTATTTCTTTAGTTAGTATTTGGTAATGTGTCCATCTCTTTCTTGACTAAGATCTAGCTGAAGTATTTTCTCCCTTATTCTCTAATAATGGCATCCATTCTTCTTTCATTCTCATTGTGCGACACTGATATCAGTTTTCATGGTCTTGCCTCATTAGGCACTCTCCTCCTGCCTCTACTGCAGGTAATTGTACTTTGAATCCATTGGTGGGTATTCTTCAAATTAATCATCGACATCAACTGCATTCATTCGGCTGTGAATTTCGTCTGGTGTGCTACATTCTCGAGCCAAGAATTCTATAATTGATCTAGGAGATGATAATGATATCTAATGTGTGCCTTACCTCCATGCCGGCAAACACTGAGATGAGACTAAGAATGTTTGTAAAAGAATACATATAATAAAAACATTTTTCTACATGTCCTGTTAGAGACGCTACGCGGTTGGAGAATTTAAAAATAAAAAATCATCAGCACGTGACTCTCTAAAATTTGAGGAAGAGTTCCTTGCGTTTCAGGCTTAAAATTTTTAAAGGAATTTTCCATTTAACTACACGTTTAATATGAAAACATTTTCGTCTGTCATCTCCTTCTTCTTCTTTTAAAGTTTTATTTTGCCTTATTCTTTTCAAAAAAAAAAATTTAAATCCCCGATGTCCAGTCTTCATAATTTACTTTTGATTTACTTTACTTTTGGTTCATTTTATCATAACCCTTTTATAGTTGAATTGAATAGGAAGAATATTTTCTTAAAACAAAAAATTTGGAAGATTTCAATATTTTAAATAATAGCACAATCAATTTTTAACTTTCCTTTTAAGAAAGTAAGCAAAAGTTTAATTAAAATTCAAAATTTTGAGAATAGGGCATCAATTTATTTTTCTTACAAAATCTTTATGAATTTTTTTTCTTACCAATAAATTTATTATGTCTGCATTTACGATCACCATATATATATATATATATATATATATATATATATATATATATATAATATATATATATATATATATATATATATATATATATATATATATATATATATATATATATATATATATATATATATATATATATATATATATATATATATATATATATATATATATATATATATATATATATATATATATATATATATATATATATATATATATATATATATATATATTATATATATATATATATATATATATATATATATATATATATATATATACATGAATAACACAACCCCACAGGAAATAAAACAAAATTTAAACAGAAGCAAGGCTTTCGAAATGTCAACAGCCTTTCCTCTTTCAGGTCCACGTTCTTTATTCTGAAAGAGGAAATGCGGTTGACCTTTCGAAAGCCTGCTTCGGTTTTAATTTTTGTTTTATTTCCTTTTTTTTTGTCTTATTCGTGTAAAAATATGCACGTACATTGTGTTTCTTCAGATATATATATATA
>SEYY01022967.1:75000-92500 GCA_009176605.1 Armadillidium nasatum | reverse complement strand
TATATATATATATATATATATATATATATATATATATATATATATATATATATATATATATATATATATATATATATATATATATATATATATATATATATATATATATATATATATATATATATATATATATATATATATATATATATATATATATATATATATATATATATATATATATATATATATATATATATATATATATATATCTAATTACATATATATATATATATATATATATATATATATATATATATATATATATATATATATATATATATATATATATATATATATATATATATTAGTGATAAATCGGATGTCATATTTTCTCATTTGTGGATGCGGATGTTGAATTTTGGTGAAATGTGGATGTGAATGTGAATGCGGATGCAGACTTTCGTCATGCTTATGACATTACATATATATATATATATATATATATATATATATATATATATATATATATATATATATATATATATATATATATATATATATATATATATATATATATATATATATATAAAGCAAGAAGTCTTTTAAAAGTTTTGGAGTTAGAGTAAATCAGTTTCAGTTATAAATAAAAAATTGGCCCATCCAGATACAACTGACTTAAAGGTTTATAAGTGAGGGAAAGAAAGGAAGGAAGTGGTGTTCCAGACTTTGCTAGTAGAGCACAGAAATGAGTTATCAAAAAGATTAAACCTGTGGTTGGAGAGTCTAATAAAAATAAAAATAAAGTAGATTTCTCAAAGGAAGATGTATGAGATAGAGAGAGTTCAGAACAGTGGCGGAGAGTTGTGATAGCTATAGTAAAAGAGAGTAATACAACAGTTCAATGGCTGAAAAGAGATATTGGAGAAAGAGAGGAAGTCAGAGAATGGGATATTTGATTACAATTATTTAGACCTCACCCATTGATAATAAGCTGAATGACTGAAATCATTGCAAAGTATATAATGTCAATGATTAAGGATTCCTCTGCCATTAATTATAACATAATCACTTGCCCTTCATCTTTATTTTTGAGATTTCATACCCAAATGAATAAAATCTTTTATTAACTGAATCTATTACCTATTTTTGTATTTTCGTAAAATTTTCGAATCTACCTATAATGACTTAAGAACTACAGAAAACTCAACTATGATGTTTGTGACGTCATTCGAATCACTCTTCATCGAAAAAAACCGTTACGAAGTTTGCTAGATTTAAACCTATTTACGAATTACGAATTGAAAGTTGCTTGAAATTTGTTCCCCGTCAGAGATATTAGGATTTATAGTGAGGCAGACTTTTATAACATTATAATTCATTACTTATTATATTTATACTTTGGTCATGTTCACTCCATTCAAAGATGAACGGACACAGCTATATATATATATATATATATATATATATATATATATATATATATATATATATATATATATATATATATATATATATATATATATATATATATATATATATATATATATATATATATATATATATATATATATATATATATATATATATTATTATATATATATATAGTATATATATATATATATATATATATATATATATATATATATATATATATATATATATATATATATATATATATATATATATATATATATATATATATATATATATATATATATATATATATATATATATATATATATATATATATTATTTAAATAGTACTGAAGAGAAAAAACTGAAAGACCCAAAATCAAAATCTGTTTTTCTGCCAAATGAGACTTGGTTGAATTCATTAATTGCTCAACGTAAGTACAAAAGGAAAAAAATAATCAAATTATCAGTAAATAATAAAAGGAATAAATAATTAAATAATAGTTATATGTGTTAAATAATAAAATAAATAAATAAATAATTGAAAATTGTTAGCATTAATAAGTATAGAATCAATATGATTCTGCTTTTTCTAAAAATTTAAATAACTAAATATTAAAAAAAAATAAATAAATAAATTAAAAAAATGAAATAAAATTAAAAAAAAGGTAAGAAAAAATAATTATGTTAATTTTTTAAATTTTTTAATTAATTTAATCTCTGGTGAAGAATATCACAAAATCTTAAATAGAATTTCTTCTCTAGAAGGAAAAAATAATGTGGAATGTAAAATGATGTTTAACAAAGGTTAAAAAAATTAAGTGATATATATATATATATATATATATATATATATATATATATATATATATATATATATATATATATATATATATATATATATATATATATATATATATATATATATATATATATATATATAACTAATCTAATTGTCCGACGTCCCGAACGAAACTTCTTCACCGCCGTCAATCTTCATACATCCTGGTCTCCTTCACCTTCTCCATACTTCCTCCCTATCCTCGACCCCCACCTTGACATTATCTCTCCACCTGATTCTCGGTCTGCTCACTCCTCTTCCTCCCATCAGTGTCTTCTCATAGTACACTTTCGCATACCTTCCAGCAGTCTTCTTATATCATCATTTCTTATTCTATTCAATCTCGACACTCCGACAATTGATCTCAACACTCTCATCTCACTCGCCTGTATTTTGCCTTTGCCTCTGGTGTTAAGGGTTCACGCTTCTTGTCCACAAGTAAGTATTGGTCTTAAAATACTTGAATACATTATTGTTTTTAAATTCCGCAGAATGTGCCTATCCTTAAGCAGCGGAAACAGCGAGGCAAGTTCTCTGTTGAACTTGATAATTCTATGATTTAACTCCAGGGTCATATCATTCTCTGTTCCAAAACATACTCCGAGATATTTAAAATAGCTTACTTGTTTCAGAACATCATCTCCAATACAATACCCAGCTTTTCCTGTTCTTTACTTACCAACATAACGTCCGTCTTCTCCCTACACACCTTCATTCCCCTAGCCGTCAGCACTTCATTCCATGCAGCGACGAAATTTTGCAAAGCTCCCTCCGTTTCAGTGACCAATGCAAGGTCATCGGCATAGCCAAGAATTACGCCACCCGCCCTCTTTGCACCAGTCTACCACAAAAATCCATCAAGATTAGAAAGAGAATCGGAAATGTACATTACCCTGCTTTGCCCAAACTAATCATTGCTATTCAGATGTGTCTTTACTCTGCACACATTGTAAATATAGGTGCCTTTTATGGCTCTGATCAGCTTGTTTGGTACCTCATATTCTTCTCTCCTCAGGATATTCCACAAAATTCTTCTTGATACCCGGTAAAATGCCTTTTCCAGGTTGACGAAGGCCAGATAACCTTTTTCATTAAATTCTCAGTTCTTTTCACAGATAATTTTTAGTGTAATAACAAGGCCGATAGTCGACCTGTTCGGTCTGAATCCATACTGCCATTCATTCAGTCTGTTTTCTACTATTATTCAAAATCTTCTCAGCAAAATCATTTCATATACTTTTGCAATATGCGGCATAAATAAGGACAATCCCTCTGTAATTTACACAATCTGTCTTGTCACCTTTCTTAAATATGAGGCTGAGCATATTACCGATCTATTCCAAGATTCCTGTGTTTTCCCTCGTCCCAACTCTTATTTACTGTGTCTGTCATCCATTGAATTTCTTCTTCTCCAGTACTCTTCAATATCTCAGCCCGTATAATATCTCTACCATGAACTTTACTGTTTTTCATTTTACCACTACTTCCCGTCGGTATTGAATTTTTCCTATCATTTTTCGCCATAATATATATCAGTTTTCTCGCACCCAAGAAATCAGCCTCTAAGTCTCTGGCTATTTTTATCTATGTATTTTCTCTTATCTCCTCTTTACTATTTCCGCTTTTCTACTTGCTTTCACATATTCCTCTTTCTTTCTCTCTCTCTCTCTCTCTCTCTCTCTCTCTCTCTCTCTCTCTCTCTCTCTCTCTCTCTCTCTCTCTCTCTCTCTCTCCTCCATTATCCTCGTCTTTATCCATTTTCTAAAACAAGGTCATTTTCTTTTTTGCAGCTTCTTTGAAGTGATGGTTCCATCAAGCAGTTTGATTTTTCTTCCTTCCATGTTTCATTTTGATTTTCACAATCTGTTCGTAAAGCTCTATCTGAGTGAAGGGAAAAACCCTCTATCTCTCCTCCACACTCCAGTCCGCTAGCCCATCTCTTCTCCTCTCGCCAAACGTTCCTTGAAATTCACCTTTGCATGGAGGGTCCTGCAGATTTTCGATCATGTTTTTTCAAGGTCTGCAGTTCACGGATTTTTCAATATTAATTTTACCACAACCATTCGGTGATTGGAGTCGTCCAACACGGATGGTATGCTCTTTGCTTCTCTGAACAGACTTTTGTTGTTTGTTAACATCAAGTCAATCATCGACTTCTCATATCTCTGTCAGGTATATTTCTGCCTATTCCATTTATGGTTCTCTTTGTGATTATAGAAGGTATTCATTATACATATGTTGTTTTCCGCATAAATATCTATTACACTGTAACTATTAACATTTCTTCCTCCTATAATCAAGGCTCCGATCATGTTCTCATTTCCAAGTTGATCTTTCCAACATATTCATTTAAATCCCCCAGTATTACCACATTCTCATGGTACGGTGCCCAGTTCTTAATGTTCTGCATTTCCTGGAAAAAATTCTCCCTCTCTTCTATCTGTCTCCCTTGCTGAGGGGCGTAAAATAGGATGAGACTTTAGTTAATTATGTTTGTCTTCACTGCAAAGGCAAGATTCGTTCCTTCATTTGCTCTACATAACTTACTCTTTTGCCAACTCTGAGGAGAGAATCACTCCCACACCGTGTCGTCATTCTTGTCCACCACTATAAATCAACTGGTAGTCACAGTGCAGCACCTTTGTACCTCTCCTCTGCGACCTTGTTTCACACACTCCAAGTACATATATCTTCCGTTCCTCCATCAACAACACCATCTCCTCTTTATTTCTCATCATTCCAACACTCAAGCTAGCTACCTTCAGATTTCTTCTTTCATTTTTGCAGTTCCAAATCGTAGTTCGTTTTCGCGCTGTCTTTGTTGATCAAAAGGACGGTCAGTGTTCCGAGGCAATATATATATATATATATATATATATATATATATATATATATATATATATATATATATATATATATATATATATATATATATATATATATATATATATATATATATATATATATATATATATATATATATATATATATATATATATATATATATATATATATATATATATATATATATATATATATATATATATATCACACCTATTGGGTTAAGGTTGATGAACTCTTGGATTGTACCAGGGTTGTGGAAAATCCAAAGTGCGGATACGTCAGAACACACTAAGAAAGAAAGTTTGAAAATCAAAAGAAGGAAAAGCATAAAAAAGGAAGCTTATATTAGGTTTTGACAGTAGAGTACATAAAGCCGAGCATAAAGGTTATATCTGATGTCAAGGAGTTGGATAGAGAAAAGACGAGACAGTATCACGGGTTCTCCTCAAAGTAGAAGGTATACTGTTTGAGATTTCAGATAATCAGCGTCATTGTAATAGCGATAGTAAAATGAGAGTAATGCAATAGTACGAGTGTTAGAAGAAGATTAAATAGAATTAGTGAGAATAGAAGGGCTGACAAAAATAAAAGCCCTAGACTTTACCTTTTCAAGGAACGAAACATGTGTGATGCTTTCTCCATTCAAGAAAACGACTCCCTTATACAGAGCCAGCAACTGAGGGTGTTGAGAAGTTTCAAAGACGACGCAGAATAGTTAACCTCCTAAAAATAAATTTATAGAGAAGGATATAGAGATAGAGATAGGTAGAGAGAGAATAAGAAAGGGAGAGAGGATGTGATAATTCATGAAAGATCACAATAAAAAGAAACGCTACGAATATTAAGAGTAGAAGAAGACTCGCGTTGTCTTTTCAAAGATGTCATACTTGTCTTGAAGATTATATCGAGTAGAGAGATAAAGAAACCGGGTTTCTGTGTAACATTGAAAGCATTCATGCTCACTTTGCCACAACTAGAAATAAAAAAAAAGATCAGAGGTCAGTTTCTTCATGGTCACTATCCTATCATTAATTATTTGCAGTTAAAATGAAAGAAGTAATAAAAGGTGAAGTCGTCGGCATAAAATTGGAAAAAACACGAAGTGATTGATGAGATCCCTAATAAGAAGTAGAAAAAGAGTTCGAATAATATGCCTGAGGAATGCCACTGTTTGTAGAACAAAGGATAAACGACGTATTATAATTTCTCTTTGGCATGGTGGCACACACTCGATATTAGTTACCTTCAACTAAACCTAAAAAACCTTGGTCTAACTCTGCTTGTACTAGTGTTATTCGCCGCATCATCGCTGTCTTCAGGGAATACCTCCATCTTCAAACTTCAGAAATTTATGTATATTACTTATATTTCATCCCGAAATCGTGCAAAATCCATTCTCCGGAACACTAGAAACTCATTTTCCTTTGGAAATGCAATATTCTTCCTGGTTCTTCCTCCTCACACCCTTTCTGGAACTAAAAATATCAACTATAACTTTGCTTCTTCCGTTTTACTTTCTCTAGAATCTTCTGAAGGTAAAATTTAACTGTCACTTTACCTTTTGTTAAAGTTAATATCTTAGTTTAAACTTTTGCCTTTGCCTATCAAAGGAGATTTATTATTATTATTATTATTATTATTATTATTATTATTATATATATATATATATATATATATATATATATATATATATATATATTATATATATATATATATATATATATATATATATATATAATATATATATATATATATATATATATATAGCTTTTAGAGACACCCCTGAAGAATTAGGAACACGAACTATGGTGGCCATATGGTTGTTGATGACTCTAATCTTGTCAGTGACATTTAGGAGTAACTTAAAATCTCAAATGATAGTGAGGAAGGTCAGTCTAACTCAAAATCTCAAATGATGGTGAGGAAGGTCAGTCTAACTCAAAATCTCAAATGATAGTGAGGAAGGTCAGTCTAACTCAAAATCTCAAATGATGGTGAGGAAGGTCAGTCTAACTCAAAATCTCAAATGATAGTGAGGAAGGTCAGTCTAACTCAAAATCTCAAATGATAGTGAGGAAGGTCAGTCTAACTCAAAATCTCAAATGATGGTGAGGAAGGTCAGTCTAACTCAAAATCTCAAATGATAGTGAGGAAGGTCAGTCTAACTCAAAATCTCAAATGATGGTGAGGAAGGTCAGTCTAACTCAAAATCTCAAATGATAGTGAGGAAGGTCAGTCTAACTCAAAATCTCAAATGATAGTGAGGAAGGTCAGTCTAACTCAAAATCTCAAATGATGGTGAGGAAGGTCAGTCTAACTCAAAATCTCAAATGATAGTGAGGAAGGTCAGTCTAACTCAAAATCTCAAATGATAGTGAGGAAGGTCAGTCTAACTCAAAATCTCAAATGATGGTGAGGAAGGTCAGTCTAACTCAAAATCTCAAATGATAGTGAGGAAGGTTAGTCTAACTCAAAATCTCAAATGATGGTGAGGAAGGTCAGTCTAACTCAAAATCTCAAATGATAGTGAGGAAGGTCAGTCTAACTCAAAATCTCAAATGATAGTGAGGATGGTCAGTCTAACTCAAAATCTCAAATGATAGTGAGGATGGTCAGTTAACTCAAAATCTCAAATGATAGTGAGAAAGGTCAGTCTAACTCAAAATCTCAAATGATGGTGAGGAAGATTAGTATAACTAAAAATCTCAAATGATAGTTAGGAAGGTCAGTCTAACTCAAAATCTCAAATGATGGTGATGAAGATCAGTCTAACTCAAAATCTCAAATGATAGTGAGGATGGTCAGTCTAACTCAAAATCTCAAATGATAGTGAGGATGGTCAGTCTAACTCAAAATCTCAAATGACAGTGAGGAAGGTCAGTCTAACTCGTAATAAATTAATTTCTCCGTATAATTTTTACAAAACAAAATAATTCAAAAAGAATGTACAATTACAAATACTGACAATGATATATTATTAAATCATTTATATTACGAAATATATTCAATTAAAAATAAAGGTAATATGATAATACAAAGTCATTTAAATTACGATAATATATACAATTAAGAATAATGATAATGAGATAACAATAAATCATTTATACTACGATAATATATACAGTTAACAAACCTCATATAAAAAAATAGAGCTGATTATATTATCAATTAAAAATATCAGTAATTCAAGAATTTTTATTTAAAAAAAATTGTTTTCTTTTTTAAAGGTGAAGATTCCTTTTGATACTCTCGAAGGTTTGGTAAATCAAGAAGACATTCCTTGGACATTTTTTGCTGAATCAATTATTTTGCAACATTTCAAGGTAGATAATTTTTTTCATACTGATTAATAATCTAAATATTATTTTGAATTATTACAATTATTGTAGTGTTCCTACAATTTTGATATTTGATATCTTGATATATATATATATATATATATATATATATATATATATATATATATATATATATATATATATATATATATATATATATATATATATATATATATATATATATATATATATATATATATATATATATATATATATATATATATATATATATATATATATATATATATATATATATATATATATATATATATATATATATATATATATAGCCTGCATATGAAGAGAATCCAAACTCGATCATGGGTAAAGGATACATTGGAAGAGGTCCACATTATCATAGTGTTTCCCAAGTCAAAGAATTTGTTCTAGAGAGACACATGGCATGTATATATATATATATATATATATATATATATATATATATATATATATATATATATATATATATATATATATATATATATATATATATATATATATATATATATATATATATATATATATAAACTCTCGAAATTCACCTTAAGTTTTATTGTAAAAGAATCAAATTTTGGTAATCGCTGTGTTAGACGAAGCGAAAATAAAGTTTACTTAAATAATAAGTTACATCAATCTTATTAAATTTCCTTTCTATTAGTGTAAAGCTCAATTTCTTGAGATTCATGAACTTTATATCTTTTCGTTCGAAAGTCAGATAAAAATAGTATTGTTGCCAGAATGGAGGTTGTCAGAAGCTACAGGTAATTCTATTTTTCTCTTGTTTTATATTTGGAGCATATTTTCCCATTCCTTTTTGCTATTTTATTCTGATTTTCCTCTTTTAATGGATTTCTTTTTTTCTTTATTTTCTGGAGATGTGAAAAAACATTCAACATTTGTATTCTCTGTATACTTTTATATTATATTTTTATTATTATCCTGATATTTATATTATAATTATATTTATATTATTCTAATTTATTTATATTAATTTACATTACACAATAGAATTCTCCCCAAGTTAAATTTTGACTATCTTTCAATAAACTGAAGTATGTAGCATCATATACAAATGAATTGTATTAGATGTGGCGAAAGCCTTTAGAGTAAGCGAAAGCCCTCAGTAGTATAGTAAATTTCTAATAATGAATACCTCTCGATTTTTATCAATGATATGTAAAACCTGAAATAATAGAATATAAAAGTGATGTTCTCTGAGGACAACTAATTATAGATTTTCGTTTCATAGGCACTAAGCCTAAATTAATGGCACTGAAACTTCAAAACAACTAATGATTAAAATTTCTGTTGTTTGATAGAATTATACAAATAGAGACATTTTATTTTGAAAGTATCAGCATAAATAATACAATATGGATTTAATGGTTCATTATAAAATAAAAATATCCCAACATTGATTTAAAAAAATAATAATAATAACAGCAATATTAATAGTAATAATAACACTACTACTACTACTAATAATAATAATAATAATAAAAATAATAATAATAATAATAATAATAATAATAATAATATATAATAATAATAATAATAATAATAATAATAATAATAATGATACTTGCCAAGAAAATTTGACTTCTTGTACCTTAAATGGAAGTGAAAAAGACATTCTTATAAAACATTTCCTACTGATTTTAAATCTGCAAATAAAATTATTTCATCATCCATAGTATTTGAGTAATCGCATGATTTCAAAAAACAATATTAGGATAATAAAATTATTACTACTACATTAAAACATCACAACTGAAACTTTATTTACATGCATAATATTTGAGAAATAGATTTTAAACTGTATTTTGCTTGAAGAACATCCCTTATCAGTGACCATCAATGGTCAGCCAATATTTTTGGATTTCCTTGGCAGCTACTATCAACTGCAATTTCTTAATGGAAACATTCCCCATTTTCGAAAAACACTTGTTAAGGTTTTCTGGATAAAAGTAAAAATTAGATGCAAAAATGTGTACTTTTAGAGACATGTTACATCCCATATCTTTGTAGTTTTGATGAAGTTCTCTGACATATTCTTTGTAATTCTTAGTCTTGTAAATTCCTAGAAAGTTTGTGACCATTTCTTTGAAAGATGACCATGCAGCTTCTTTGTGCGTATTTTGACTTGTTATCAGTCATTGTGATTTTCATCAGCTCCTTGATCAGAGGACCTAAAAATAGGTCCTCCTACATTTCAACTTCATTGAGTTTTGGAATTTGTCCTCGAAAAATAGAAATGAATCCCCATTACCATACATTCTTTCACAAAATTCTTAAACAAACTCAGTTTCGAGTGAAATAAGAGCAGTAAGATGCTTTCCAATCTAATAACTGGCTGACGACATGAGTGACTCTCTTTATAGTCTGTTCATTTTTATACAATGGTTGTTTTCATCTCGGCTTTCCCATGTGTACAAGAAGTAAGAGAATTTATTATATCTTAGTTGTAGTTCAAGCAAGAGGGATATCACTTTCAATCTTCCCATATATTTCAAGAATATATTTCATATTGGACAGTGGATAGCATGCAGAAGTTTCATGTTTTCATATAATATTTTTATGTTAGCTACATGGGCTTTAGGAACTGATGGGTATTGGTTCCCAGTATAAAGTTATCATTGCTCTCGAACTTTCCTTTGAGTAATCAAGGAATAGACACTAATTTTCAGGATTGCGTTGCAGGCACAGTAACCATCAGCAACTTCGATATTATTGAAGAAAACTTGTCCCTCTTGTTTTGGAAAAAGAGGCTCAAGTTCTTTTTGATGGTTAGTGAAGAAACAGACTTTGGTCTCTCTTTTGTAGGTTCAAACCTTTCAATCGTGAAACGAATAATTCTGCTGTAACTTTTTTTAATTAACTAAAGCAGTAGAGTTTGTATATATATATATATATATATATATATATATATATATATATATATATATATATATATATATATATATATATATATATATATATATATATATATATATATATATATATATATATATATATATATATATATATATATATATATATATATATATATATATATATATATATATATATATATATATATATATATATATATATATATATATATATATATATATATATATATATATATATATATATATATATATATATATATATATTTCAGGCATTGAATTTGCTGGAAAAATTGAAGAAATATTTTCAGATGATTTTTCAAAGGTAATGTTAATATAGAAACGTTTGACTTTTATATTATCTTTATTAGAAAGTATTGATTCCCATGGTGAAAATTGTAATCCATCAAATGTAGATTTTAAATCAAAATATTGAAATAAAAAAAAATTCTTTATATATATATATATATATATATATATATATATATATATATATATATATATATATATATATATATATATATATATATATATATATATATATATATATATTTACTGATTTCAAACCACTCACGGGTGGAGGGGCACACACAAAGGAAGAAAACAGCTTAAGCACACCTAACGCACACCCTCAGGTGGACGCAGATTATTAGTGAAAGATTAAATACAGGAGGAAAAATAGATGATGGTAGAGAGTTCCACAGAACAGTGGTGGCTGGAAAGACGGAGGTACCACAACGATCTAGCCTGGGGTTTCCCACGTCCACACAACATTCGTGTGAAAGCAGGACACCCTTTGTGCAATAAGGACGATGAATCGGTGCAGAAATGGGAGAGGCTAATTCCCTTTAGAGCCTGAAAATGTAGTACCTGTTGAAAAAAGATAGTGCGCAACGTCACGTAGCATAGATAGTGGGTCAAGATAGTTTGAAAGTAGGGGACAGTTTATTAATCTTTTAGCTTTAAACTCAACCTTATCCAGAAGAGAGGAGGATCCGGAGCCCCCTCAAATGTGAGAACAGTACTCCATACAAGGGCGAATAAGACGCTTATATATTTGGAGTAACTGCTCAAGAAGAAAAAAATTCTCGCAACCTGAACAGAACTCCCAGCTTCTTAGAGGCCGCTTTAGCAACCATTGTGATATGTGGTTTCCAAGACAGTTTATTGTTTATGTTTAAGACCAAGAATGTTAATGTTATTTACAGGTGAGACGGGAGAGCCATCGAAAAGGATAGGAAAGTTGGGAGGTGTTTTTGAGAGGGAGGTGTGAAGAAGTTGAGTTTTTTAAAGAGTTAAATTTCACGAAGTTGCTATGACCCCACCGGGAAATCCCATCCAGATCGGCAAGAATAGAATCGGAAAGTTGAAGACGAGAAGCAACTCTAGAAGCAAAAGAGGGAGCAGATTTGAAATGAGTAGAAGAATGTAGAGTTGAGTCATCAGCATAAGAGTGAACAGAGTTAGAAGTGCAGTTGAGAAGATCGTTAATGAAGAACTTAACTTAATGAGGAACACCACAGTTGACAGAAAAGGAGGAAGAGGTCGCTCCATCTACAAGTGCCGAAATGGAACGATCTGAGAGAAAACTAGACAAGAGTAAGCAAAGGGAAGGAGGAAACCCAAAGGAAGGGAGCTTAGAGAGCAGCGACGCATGCCATACCCGGTCAAAAGCCTTGGATATGTCAAGCGCCACCACACAAGACCCTAAGGGCAGAAGACCATAGATCAGTAAGATAGGAAAGTATGTCACCAGTTGACCTCGAGCGTCGAAAGCCATACTGGTGATCTGAGAGAAGAGAATGAGACTCCAAATGATCCAGGAAATGGGAGTTGAGAAGATGAGAATTAGATGAGAAACGAAGGCCGAAGAGATTAGCCTTTTCAGAGGGATTATTAGCTACAGAACCATCAGAACGAATAAGAGGAGGAAAAGCAGATTTACAGAAGTTATTAGACATATTTTTGACAAGAGGCCAGAAATTTTTATCAGCAGGAGAGTCATGGAGGTCAGCTCACTTAATTTTTATGAAAGTACGTTTAGTCCATCGAAGAACATCCCTGCAACGATTCCGAACTGAATGAAAATTAGCAAGAGTGATTAACGAAGGAGAGTTTCTCCACTCACGATAAACATTGTCTCTCTCCCGAAGAACAAGAGAGCAGTTGCCATCGAACCATGGATTTTGAGGAGAAAAAGATTTCGTTGAAAATGGAATGAATCTGCCCATCCCATCAAGGATCACGGCCCCTACCTTTTCAGCAAAGACAGATGCGTCCCCCGAGACAAAGCAAGATTCACTCCACTGGTAGTGAGATATATATATATATATATATATATATATATATATATATATATATATATATATATATATATATATATATATATATATATATATATATATATATATATATCAGACAGGAATATGCCGCTTTGCTAAAGTCAGTGAAGAGTTTATAAAAACTGACGTAAATTTTGGAACAAGAAAAAAATCTAAATTATTGCCTTTAATTGACAAATAGTAAGTAATTATTATTATTATTATTATTATTATTATTATTATTATTATTATTATTATTATTATTATTATTATTATTATTATTATTATTATTATTATTATTATTATTATTATACTATTATTATTATTATTATTATTATTTTTATTATTATTTTTTATTATTATAGTATTATTATTATTATTATTATTATTATTATTGGTAGTAGTAGTAGTAGTAGTAGTAGTAGTAGTAGTAGTAGTAGTAGTAGTAGTGGTATTTACTATAAGGCATATTAGTTAACAAATTTGCCAATGAAACAGCATTTAGTAGTATAAAAAGGTTGCCTATTTTCAGAAGTAATTTTATATCAAGAAGCTTCGATGCAGACGTTAAACTTATCATATACGAGTATATTATAATAATTTATCAATGGGTTTTTCGATAAAGATTTCTAAGTCAAAATGTTTCCCTTTTGCATTTCAGTCTTCGTCGTTTTAAAGACATGGGAATTGTCAAGAAGATAATGGATAAAGACACTGCAAATATGACTCATTGTAGTGGTCCTCCAGGAAGTGAAAATGGCATTGAATTGAAACCATTGTCAGTTACGGATTTCCTCGGTTCTTTCCTTATTCTCGGAGCAGGTTTGAAATGAAATATTTTTTTTTCCTTCATCTTTCTTTTATAATTCATATATATTTACATCCACATATATTTATATGTAAACTTAAATAAAAATTCATATAAGATACTAAAATTAAAATAGAATATGACGAAAATTTTATATAGCTCAATTACTTTTGCTACGCTTTTCTAAAGGAGACAGAGTGCCATTGATAGTCAGGAATCTAATTGTTGCTCGTGTGTGACAAGCCTTAATCATAATCGGTTGAGAGTGGGGTTTATGATTTACTGTATAATGATATTTTGTTCACTAAGAGATCATTATTTATCTCATCAATATCCTGTACTGATAGTTAATCCTTACAAATACATGCACACACACACACCACCACACACACACACACACACACATACTATATATATATATATATATATAATATATATATATATATATATATATATATATATATATATATATATATATATATATATATATATATTATATATATATATATATATATACAATCAAAGGAGTTGTTAAATAGATACAGTGGAAACAACTAGGGAGATGAGAATAAGTTCCTAAGGAGACTTAGAATATTTCAACATTTTAAAAGTTTGTTGAGAGAGAGAGAGAAAGAGATAATGTTGTCCTATCAAGATAATTCATGGGAAAAAGAAACACCAAGAATATTAAAATCAGAAGGTGAGAGAGAGAGAGAGAGAGAGAGAGAGAGAGAGAGAGAGAGAGAGAGAGAGAGAGAGAGAGAGAGAGACAGAGAGAGAGAGAGAGAGAGAGAGAGAGAGAGAGAGAGAGAGAGAGAGAGGGAAAGAGATAATATTGTCCTTGAAAAAGAAACACCAAGAATATTAAAATCAGATGATTTGAGTTGTGTTTTCTAAGATGTTTTAATTGTGTGAAATTTTATGTCGAGCTAATAAATAAGCCAGAGATAAAAGAAATATGAGAGGCCAATTTCTCCAAGTCCACTCTTCCAGCATTAACTATTTGTTTTTGAGTGGGTCGTCTTTCAAAATGAATGGAATAATGGAAGATGGAGTGGTTTGTACACGAGGGTATGTGAGATAAAGTGATAGATAAAAGTTAAATTGATGAAAAATAGAAAAAGAGTTTGTGATTAAAAAGATTTTTGAGGAACATCACTATTTATAGATTTAAAGGATAAAAGATGGTCGTTTCCAACAACTGTTATAGAACGTCCTGAGAGGAAATCTGAGAGAAAGTCACAGGAAAAGGTTAGATACCGAAAGAGGGAAGTTATTATTATTATTATTATTATTATTATTATTATTATTATTATTATTATTATTATTATTATTATTATTATTATTATTATTATTATTATTATTATTATTATATTATTATTATTATTATTATTATTATTATTATTATTATTATTATTATTATTATTATTATTATTATGATTATTATTATTATTGAAAGCTTTCGATATATCTTGAGCGACAGCAAAAGTTTCATAAAAAATACCGAAGAATATAGGACCAAGAGTCAGAAAGAGGAGAAAGAGCTTTTCTTTCGGAAGCCTTATTTTCGATCAGAAATATGATAATAAAAATTTAAAGTCTTTTCACATCTTGCTGTTAAGAAGAGATTCTGAAAATTTTTAATGAACAAAGGTCAAGCGAAAGAACGATAATTAGAAGGGTGAGAGAGTTTGGCACATTATGAAAAAACAATCGTTTCTTTTAGGAAAGAAAATTTGAAGTCGAGAATCAGAGACGAAACTGTTTACAGAGGCAGGTTGAATGTTCAGAAGCACAAGTTTTGAGAGACACACAAGGATACTGTAAGGACTGTAGGCCTTCTAAGTGCTAAAATCTGAGGGAACAGAAATACCATGTTTAGAAGAAATCATATTGTAGTATTTAAATGAATTAGAGGTTGAAAGAAAAGGTGTTAAACGACGGGAATACAGGAACGCAAGGTTTCTGTGCCGAATGGTGTGAGAACTATTTAAATCAAAGTTTTAGGCCTAGTCGAATGGAAAAAATATGTTATGTACGCCTCCATGACAAAGAAAACAACCTCATTTATGTTAAATGCGCACAAATGTTACTGCTGAAGCAGTAATCATGCCATGAAAATCAAAATAATACAATACGAGTCCTACCAGTTACCAGCAGTAAAATACCAAAAAAAATATTTCCATGTCATAGACTGGGGTCTTTTATTTCACTGAAGACTAGAAGTCATAGAACAGTTTACATAGATAAAAACGTATCGGAGGAACACAGAGAAGGAAAGAGTTTAAGACAATAAGGAGAAAGTTTAGAAGTTTTAAGAAAAAATCAACAATGTTTGATACATCTCCACGTCAATCTGGGATACGGGTACTGAGTTTCTGTTCAAGGTCATTTTGCAGAGAGAAATAATAGGCAATTCCCAATCTGTATCTTGAAAATTAGAGGAAAGCCAATGACGATTGTGAAAAATGAAATCATCGGAAATGCTGATTAAGTAAAAAGGAGAAGATGAGAGAATGTCCAATTTTGGATTTAAATAATTGAAAAATTTAGGGTAGATTAGGTAGGATAGCAGTTGAACATAGCAGATGATATATATATATATATATATATATATATATATATATATATATATATATATATATATATATATATATATATATATATATATATATATATATATAATATATATATATATATTATATATATATATATATATATATATATATATATATATATATATATATATATATATATATATATATATATATAATGTGTTTGTAATGTGACTGAGAAAGAAGAGAAAACTTTAATAAACAGAGTTTTAATTTCGTTCCTTTCCACAGGTTATTCAGCTGCTATCATAGCTTTCGTATTTGAAACTTTGCTGGCAAAACAAAAGGGGAAGAGAAACAAACTTGAAATATAGAAGAATGAAGAATATATAAATTTCAGTCGTCGCTCCTTTGTGAATTATAATTATTTTGTTCAGTAGATATTATTTCCACTACTAAAATAAGAGAATTCAATCAATAGATGATATTAAATGTAGAATAAAAAATATCTTCCACAGTATATAGTTATTATTATAATTATAATTATTATTA
>SEYY01022967.1:62500-65000 GCA_009176605.1 Armadillidium nasatum | reverse complement strand
CTAGCGAAGGGAATCTAACCCCAAATTGTCGCATATATTATATATATATATATATATATATATATAATATATATATATATATATATATATATATATATATTATATATATATATATATATATATATATATATATATATATATATATATATATATATATATATTATATATATATATATATATATATATATATATATATATATATATATATATATATATATATATATATATATATATATATATATATATATATCCCAGATCGTTCTAACCAGTTCTCGAACACATTTGACCTATGCTTCACCACAACTTCTAAATATAAATACACCACTCCCCCACTATTGGTGGAAAAATTACTACAATCTTATAGCTCTTAGACACGATACTTTTTCTCTAGATGTTCCACCATACCCTAGACAAAATTTCTGGCACTTTAATCGGGGTAATTGGGAGGCACTGCGCCGCTTTCTTGCTAACTACCCTTGGAACTAAACCTGTTTTAACTTAAAAGATGCTTCTGTTTCTGCTTAAAAGTTAGAAGCCGTAATCGCAGATGGGATGAGTAGATTCATTCCAACTTCAATCAAATCATTTACTCCTCAAAACCCATGATTCGACGGTACTTGTTTATCGTGCATGGAGAATCCCTAATTCACCTACAACTCTTGCTAATTTTCATTCAGCTAGGAATCGTTATAGGGATATTATTCGAAGGGCCAAGCGTACTTTCAGTAAAAGGAATCCGCTGACTTCCTTGGTTCTCCAATTGATACAAATTTCTTAAAATCTTAAAGGTTGCTGGTTCGGGTCCAATAGCAGGCATTAATTTTCTGTATGAAAATAGTCTGTGAGAGTTATAGCCGACTTTAAATGTATGATATAACTAACTACCTGTGAGTGAGGGATTCGACCTCTGACCTCGTTGCCCTTTGCTCGAGTTGCGGTCGGGGAGGTCCTTTGCAATTGACGTCATGACTGTTGATCATGAGCAGTTGCAATGCGATTAACTTTTAAACCGACATAGCCTAGTGGTCAACGAGCAAATCTTGCCATATTAAAGGTTGCTGGTTCGAGTTCAACAGCTGACATTAATTTTCTGTATGAAAATAGTCTGTGAGAGTATGAGCAGACTTTAAATATATATATATATATATATATATATATATATATATATATATATATGATATATATATATATATATATATATATATATATATATATATATATATATATATATATATATATATATATATATATATATATATATATATATATATATATATATATATATATATATATATATATATATATATATATATATATATATATATATATATATAATATATAATATATATATATATATATATATATATATATATATATATATATATATATATATATATATATATATATATATATATATATATATATATATATATATATATATATTATATATATATATATATATATATATTTATATATATATATATATATATATATATATATATATATATATATATATATATATATATATATATATATATAATATATATATATATATATATATATATATATATATATATATATATATATATATATATGACATTATGTTTACTTCCTTGTTAGTGTAAATGACATTCTTCCTATTCTTCCAAATTATGTAAATCTTCCTTATTCAATAAAGACAACGACCGACCTTCCTTCCGCTTGACTACAATTCTCACCAAATTAATAAATTTAAAGCTTCTTTATTATTATTATTATTATTATTATTATTATTATTATTATTATTATTATTATTATATTAATAATAATAATAATAATAACAATAATAATAATAATAATAATAATAATAATAATAATAATAATAATAATAATTGCTGGAGAAGTAATTCTCCCATTAAAAATAAAACAAGTTTTAAATAATTTTCAAAGATTTCATTTAATTTTTTGTTGTCACTAGTGTACAGAAATGTTGAGGATTTTATTAACTAAATATATATACTAGTCAATTGAATGTATCATTTAAACATACTCTCTATATATATATATATATATATATATATATATATATATATATATATATATATATATATATATATATATATATATATATATATATATATATATATATATATATATATATATATATATATATATATATATATATATATATATATATATATATATATATATATATCAGTATTGAGCCAATCCATCAAATTTTGGGAATGTTCATTATTAAGCGAGATACCATAGCATAAATATTACGTATATTTGCATTCCTGTAATATTTCTGTAGTGTCAATATTTTTTAACATCAGTGGCATTATTTTTATTTTTTTTTAATATTTTTTTTTTTTTTTTTTTTTTATTTATTTATTTATTTATTTATTTTTTTTTGCTAATCAAAACCAAATTTTCAGTCACTGCAGGAAGAACATATCTAAAAAAAAAATTGGACACTTTTTTTTGAATTAGGTCCCTTAAAAAAAATAGTCAAAAT